>VZRM01000053.1:0-41362 GCA_013397955.1 Grantiella picta | reverse complement strand
TTTTTTTTTTTTTTTGCCCAGCAAATATACCCTAGAAAGCAAATTGGTGGAAGGAAAAGAAAAAAAAAAGGAAGGGGAATTGTAAAGACAGGAGAGGAAAAGAGGATAGATCTTCATTTGCACATCATAAGGTATGATTCAGAGGAAATTACGATGTCAAAGTTCCATTTTAAAAAAACAAAGTTTGTAGTAGAAAGCATTGCATTCTGTTTACATCTTTAGATATTGTTTGTAACCACAACAAACTCAAAACTTATCTAGCGAAATGTTACCCACTGTTATTTTGAAAATTATTTGAACAATACTAGTTTGTAGGAGTGGTAGATTTCTTTTACAATCTCTAAATCTTACTCAAACAGTAGTTTAGGCAGTTTGCATTTTTTTAAGTGGATCATGCTTTGGTTTTACAGATCTTGAGCCATGGCAGGTCAAGTGCCCGTTTTAAAGAGGTAAGTGAAGGAGCATTCCAGCTTATTCACTGTGATTCTGTTCTTAAGACAGTAAAACCAGAAAGATGAAGTTTTTCATAACTACCCTCTTCAAACCCATTATTATACTGCAGCTGGAACTACAGAGCAATAAATTACACATATATGTATGCATATACACATTCCTAATTGTCGTATGCATTATATAGCTTAAAAAGTGGCAAAAGGCTGGTCAGGTGGAATGGACTATTAGTAAAAGCTTTGTGTCGCAACCTCCTCAGATCTGAGGGTGCTCAGCTCTACTGTGAGCCACCTGGTCACGTAGCATGGCAAAATGGAAAGAGGGCCACACCCAAGGAGAGAGCAGAGCTAGCTGCCAAGGTCCTGAAAACCATTCCAACACATTGCACAAGTGTGGAAATGGTACAAGAAAAGCATGATGCAGAACAAGTCCTTAGCTCTCCACACAGAACACTGCACAGTAGCCCAGCATGGAGGCCAGAAACAAACTCCTGGTGATTCAAAGAGCTGCTTCACAGGACTATACTCACCAAGAGAAAGAAGGGAGGAGTATACCCTTTGGGAAGAAAGCAGTAAAGTGCCCGGTGTCATACTAAGGAAAAGTTACATATTAGCATAACTAACACCTGTGAAATGTTGAAATGCTAGGTAGCTAGGTGTTTGGCATGATGATACACAGAGGTGGGGCAGATAAAGGATGGTCACCGATAATACTAGCCTGCCTGCTGCACACTCCCATGTCACCATTACCAGAGTCATTATGTGCTGTCAATGCTTGATCATTGATGACAGACCTCCTAAATAATTTGCAATGCATGAAGAGTTTGTTGCCTTCCCTGGGCAATACCACAGTAAGTATGTGGCTGTCCACATTACCTCATTTGTGCAAAGCGCAGAAGTTTGCTGGTTTGATAGACCTTTTATTTTGTCCCTGCTTGGGAGGCTGTAATTTACTCATCAACCCAGCTCTGACGACCTCAGCACTATCACATTCCAGGACCACTGCTCACATGACTTTAAGCCATCCCTAATCCTCTCTGACAGAAAGACATTTTCATCCATTGCTTCCAAGAAAATTGTTCACAGTATTACATGGAGCATGTAATAACTAAGATGAAATTCAATTCCAAACATGGCTCAACTTGAAGATTATTCAGGATTCAGATCCTATGTAAAGTTGGACATAATTTTTTTACACTTCCCCTACATCAAGGTGAATGTATTGAATTACTTGGAAGGAGAGTTTCCAAGTGACACCTGTCTTAAGTTGCCAACATGTATGTTGTTTGATACAAGTTAAAGTTTTCTGGGTTTTGCCCTTCTCTAAGGCCCATGTTAGTTGTCCGCTGTGGTCCTGTACACCCACAGTCAACCACAGCTTAAATGCTTTTCTATTAAACACACCAAAAAGCAGCAGAAATACAAGAGAAAAGGATGATTTCAAGGCCTCTCTGAACCACCCGTAAGAATTGGACATAACCTAACCTAGACGTTATTTTTGGGAAATAAGAGAATTGGTGTCTTAAGCCATGTTGGAAACAGCAAAATGAAAACCTTTGTAAGCTAATACTGAAATGAATTTGTGGTTCAAATGGGGATAAGAGGAATAATGAGCTGGGAATATGGAAAAAAGTGGACCAACAAGGAAATTGCCATGATGCCATCAGTCCAGTCAGCAGCACGGTATTTTATTAAGCAGAGAAGTAATTCTGTTGAGCAACCTCAGAGAGGTTTTGTCATAGATAGCTGAGAACCTCTCTGCTGTTGTAATTAGCCATAAATTTCCAGACTTTTTGAAAGTCAAAAGGATGAGCATGTCTTCAGTGGGCTAAAACCAAATCATAATAATCAGATAGTTTAATAGTGGACCTGATGCCCAAGATTTTTGACATGGGGACTTCTCAGAATTTTGGTCTCTGCCTACACAGTGAGTATGACACTGAATGTATAACCAGTTGCTTGATTCTTCGGTCTTCATTATTAGCAAATATGGCTGAATAGAGGACACCTGTCATCTTGTTCTATTAAAGAACCATAGCTTTGTATCCAGAGCATCTCTGCTGCAGTGTTATGAATGCTTGCTGTGTCCTGGGAAACCTGGGCAAAATGATGTTTAACCAAAGGTTCATATCATTATGGATAATCTCAGTTAAGGAATCCTTAATTCTGTAATGTGTCTCAGACAGATCAATGGTAAGACAGAAAGGCAATTCTATTACAAATTGCTCACTCTTTTAGGGATACAAATATCAGAATTGTAGTTCTTTAAGCAGAGACATAAATAAACCTGTCATAAAATTAAATAAAATTAATAAACATAAAATTACAGCAGAATCCTAGAAAAACACAAACTTTTTATCATGTAACTGAAAGCACTTAAATGACAAACTGCTTATTCGGTCTTCTGAACACTCCTACTTCAATTTTTGGGTTAGCTTGCTTTCCTATCTGCTGTGAATTTAATCTATAAACAATTAATTTTTCTTGCTTTGGGGTTCTGGCTTCCTTAGGTGCAATCTTTTTGGTCTCTCTTCTCTGGTATCCCTCTTGTCTCCTCTTCCCTCCTCCTACTGAGTTTTTAACAAAGAACAGATACAGGTAAAGCAATGGATGTGCAATTATCACAGCCCAAAAGCAAATGGGCTTGATGTACACAAATTCGTATCACATTTATCTTTATTTCTTTCATTAAAACAGACATAATATCTGGGTTCTATCAGTGCAATAAGCCTTACCCATGCTGACTTACAACTACAGCTAGCTGTCCAAGTGTCCTGATTCAGCATTCCTACAGGTACAACAGCACCCTTGCACTGTTAAAAGTAAATTGCTTGTATAAGGGCTCTGCTACTTCTATATTTTTAGTGTTAAGGTTGAGAAAGATCTATCTTAAAAGACAGTACCGTATGTTGTTAAAACTGAAAGAATCAGCAAAAGCATAGTTCAGTCCTCCACCCTTATTTAGTGCTGTTCTTTAGGAAGAGTTTGCCTACGCGTGTGTTCCTGCTGGCAGGTGGTGTTACACAAAGACTATCTGGACATGCCGAGATCAATTTTGCTTTGTTTTCACAATTCTGAGCACCCCTTTCAGTTAAATATACTTATGGCAGTCAACACTGCCATTACATCTCTGCAGATCATGCTCTTAAATATTCTCTCAATGGAAAAAGCTTTGATAGAAGTTATATTCAAATTATTCCCCCTGTACTTTTTGGGTTTTAACATTTGCCATGTCATTTCAGTTTACTGGTTTATGGAACTACTCACCAAACACTGTGGACAAGTACTTTAATACACAGTGGCTTCTTGGAGCACAAGTGTTTGTGGGAGACATCCCTGTGACTTAAATTGTCAGCATTTAAATTCTGTCCCAGTTCTGCATTTCCTGGCTTCCCTAATGATTTCAGTACTATCTAAATTCTGATTTTTTCTTAATGGTTATGATGGTGTTGTGTTTTTAATTATGAACTGCATATTTATAACCCAAATAAATCTGAAAAAATACTTTCTATTAATTATCTCATACTATTGCAAAAGAGAGAATGACTCAGAGCTAAACATCTTTTAAAACTCTAAAAGTTTAAGGGAAAGAGCAAATTAATTTTTTTTTTAAGTGTATATATGCTTTGTCAACCCTGGAAGAAATGCTGGCATGGCTAGGGCAAAATGAAGCATTCTTTTTCTCTTCCCACATTTCTCCACCCTACTCAACTGGTTTGGTGTGAGAATGTGATTACTTCTCCCCCATGAATATCAAAGTAAAGACTTCAGTGTTCTTCTCCTATTAACATCACTTTCTTGCCCAAATCGTGTCATGGTTGCAGCTCAAGAATAGGAACAAATTGCATAGAACGATGAAAGGGAAAAAAAACCAACTTAGATAAACTATTATAGCATTCTCATGTTTTCCTAGACATTTTAAACCATAATAAGGAATTACTGTGCTGGTCAGCACAATAGCATCCTATTAAAAGCCACACAGACAATGAATAATGTAGCTGTTCTGAGTTTTGTCAAAGAATTCTCACGTGATCCATGCTTCATCACACCTGGTTTTTTCCATTCTCTCTATATAGTGTCTTCTTCAACTCTCACAAATACATCAGGACAGCAATCCCAAAGCCATGGCTTATGAATAACATCCCCCCAAAATCCTCCAGTTCATATCTACACTTAAATATACACCCATGCATACATATCTGTAAATGTTTATCTATAAAAATGTAAATAAAATTACTGCACATATTTTAGCCTATAAAATATTTATTGCTATATTTTTGATTGATTTAAAACAAAGAAATTTAATTATCCAAATTTCCCACAGATTAGTGTACTAGAGGTACATCACATGTAGGTAACTCTCACAGGCAGATCTGGCTATATAAAGAACTTAAAAGTTATACTCTAAATTTAAAACATGGGAGGCTACTGTCTTCTCTGTAGGAATGATAATGGGGAGCAACAGGATTAAAAAGTAGCCCTAGCAGAGTGAGCACAAATATGAGTACTTGAAAAGGGAGTGAGTGAGAGGTTTTTGTGGGGACTATCAAGGAGGAATTCCTAGTAGAAAAAAATAAAAAGAATGAAAAGGAGGAAAAAAGGAAAGAAAAATTATTCAACTGGTTAAGCCTGGGAGGAAGATGGAAGGCATGACCACTATTTCAGGGAAACAAGTTACACTTGGGGAAGGATGATGTCTGGAACCTCCACAGAGTAGCAAATGACCTGTCTGCACTGAACACGCACTCTTGATGAGGTGTACAACCACCCCAAGACCTTTGACCCTTGCTGTATTTCCCACACAAGGAATAACAGTAACTTTACCAGGTAAGGAACAGAATAGTTATACTAAAGAAGAGGAAAAAAAAGGTGAGCGTAAGTGTAGTCAAGCAGATAGAAACTCTGGCAAGAATCCAGACATCCAGCACAGCACTGAGCAGGCTTTTTTCCTGTTTTTTTCCAGGTAGTACAATAAAAATTAGTCCTGCTGCAACATTTAATTAGCTGGGCAGATATAACCTATTCCAAACAGCTGAGAGATGATCTATCTAGACAGTAAAAGAAAATAAAACCAAAACCAAGGAGAAGCCCAGCCCCCTGCCTCACCTAGGCCTCTCCTAGGTGACTGCCTTGCTATAACTCCCCTTCACCTCAAAAGTAAAAAAAAAATGCTTCCATGTCATATAATTTCCCCTCCTTTTGCCCCTTCAGTCTTCGCACAGGCAGGTTTGTACTCTTCTGAAATTGTGGGGGATGGTTACTCTTCTGAGAAAACCAACACCAGCAAAAATTCTCATCCCCTGCATTACTATTTTGTAGGACCTCAGCTACAGGTTTTGTTTGCTTTCTGATTCTAAGCTGGAGAAGGATGCTTTCTCTTCTTTTGGTCTCAAATTCAGTGGGTAACCACTGAAAGGCTTTATCTATTAAAAATTGGGGTGAACCTTAAGGCAACAACTTGTTCTCTTTTGGACAAAATTTTGATAATTTTGTTGTCTGTAACTCTGGAAAGTGACTCACCTGGTTTCTCACTTGGTATGGAAGTTTATCAAATGACAGTAAAAAATGCTTTGTTTCTAAAATTTAAACATCACTGAAAGGTAATTTAGTAACCTGGTGGATCCCAAATAGACTTTAGGTTTTATTATTTCTCAAGAAAATAAACCACTGTAAGAAGAAGCAGTATGAGGACTTGGGCTGGATGTCATGCTAACATTTCTCTGAGCAAGGCAGACAGAAATGAAAGAAGCAGATGAGGAATACTAACATGAAAATATCTTAGACCTTGATGAACAATCATCTTGGGAGATGAGTTAAAAGAGCAGGAGGAATTAGGGATCTGCATATCTGCTGTCTCAGGAATATGGCAAAGGCAGCGATAGAATAAACTCATTTAATACAGTAATTTGACACAGAATCAAAATGGGCTTCCATAGCCACACCTGGGTGTTAGAAGTACTCCACCCAGTTTCCTTCTATGAATATTCATGTCATAGAACTGAATCTTTGTGTGAAAGGCAGTGGCTGTCTTCAGGTAGCAAGTAGGTGTGAGAACTCTTATCTAGATGGAGAATCCTGAGAAACCTTTAGACAGGTACCTGGTTATAAGTCTGAAAATATGACTAATCAACACCTGAATGTAAGAGCAGAAACAGCATTAGAGCACACAGATGTGACTTAGAAAAAAAATGTTGAAGCCTAAATATCTCGCATGAAATTTTAAAGTCTAGATTTTTGTGATCATTATTCCTAATGCACAGGAAATATATAAATAATTAAGCATTAAGAACTCTATTTTCATTCACTCATTTTACTATCAGCAGAATCCAATCTAAATTCGAAATTGTTCTCTAGGGGAATAAATGCCTTTCATCTTAACTATACAGAAACCTACCAGCTTAACACCTGTTTGCCTTTAACTGCATAATTTAAGGTCATTTGAGTTTGCTGTGGCACAGGTAGGACTCCTTCACCCTTGGTATTAGTATTTTGACACTATTGAAGCTGTATGACTGCAAAATACACATTTTATCTGTGATTTGGTTCTCAAATTGAATTATTATTTATCCAAGGACAATGGAATGAGCCAAACATTCAGGAAGTTGTTTCTTCATTCACAGTGAGAAGACTGGCCACACTGTTTCATTATTTAAACAGTCTAAAAGACATGAAAAAAAGATAAAATCATGTCCACAGCTGTCTACTTCATACAGTACAGGCTATATGACAGCTCAAACAATCCTCAAGGTGAATCCATGCAGACATTCTAAATATAAACAGGAATCTAATAAAGCTATTTCCCCTTCATTCGCAAACAAACTCAAGGATACCAAATACTCCTATTTAGCTTTAATTAGCAAAACTGGATTGTGAAAATGTAACCAGTGATGTAATGCTTTATTTGGGAAAAGGAATAAGCTGAGTTTTAGAATCTAGAAATAGTGTATTTTGTGGGTCTGACATCTAGAAATTATTTCAGGGGGCTTTTAATTATCTAATAATGTGTTATCAAACATCTATTTGCCAAAATGCCAAAAGAGAAACTGCTAATTCTGGTTTTAATAAAACAAATGTTTCGCACATTAAATAGTACAGGACCAGAAAAGTCAAGAATCACACAGAATCACAGAATATTCTGAGTTAGAAGGGACCCACAAGGATAATTGAGTCCAACTTTTAAATGAATGGCCTGTAAGGGGGTCAAACCCAAAAATGAAACATATACTCAGATTTGTATTGTTTTTAATTTCTCATAGATCCAGTTACCCCCAGTGACTTAATAAACATGTACTATTTATATTTTGATAACAGCACTCCGCAATCTCTCTTTCATTGTTACATAGCTGACATTTTGGGTCGTTCTAACCAGAAGCTTACAATGAACAAAATTATAAGTTCCAGATGGCCTTGCAAAGGGCAAAAAAGTGAAAATCTTTGCACAGAACCAGAAGTACATCTGAAACAACATCAGAAATTTGGTGAGAAAACAACATTGTTATAGAAGGATGCTGCTCTTTTCCTAAGAAAATCATATAGTGGAAGGAAAGTATTTTTGCCTTATAATTTGGGCAACACAATATTTACTCACTTAGTAATACTATTAAGCAAGTGATCTTAAAAAAAATTTTTAATATCCTGCTGTTTTACCATCACAATTTATGGAAGTCAAACAAAAAGAAAGAGAAACAAAGTTGCACTATACATCAAGAACAGTTGCTGTGAAGTAGAGGAAGAGGTAAAATGAAGATTTGTTAATCCTGGAAGAAGATGAAAAGGGGAAAACAGGGTATATTATGATAGAAGTTTATTATAGACTAGCTTTTTGGGTGGAGAGAAGCCGTGTTTTTTGATCACGCAAGGGAAGCATCCAAAAGGACAGAACCTGATGGCTTTAATTACTTCTTGGAATTAATTTTTTTCTGGTGGAAAATAAATACAAGAAGGAGACAGTCCAACAAGTTCTTGGAATATGCTGGGGACAGCTTTTTCTTCAGAAGGTAAAGAAAACCATTAAGGGAGTGGCTATTTTAGATCTTCTGCTGACTAGTAGGGCATGAACTGGTGGAGAGTGGAAGGCAATCTAGGTGAAAGTGAACTCCATCATTTAATAATCAGTACCACAAAAAGAAAAGGGACAGAAGCAAAACAAAATTACTTTTTTCCCCCCAGAAAACAAATTTTACAAGCCCCAGAGACTGATAAGCAAGGTTTCTTAGGAAGACTAATTCATAAAAGAATGTAGGAGAGCTTGTCTGTTTTAGTCATTACTGGAGTCAGCTCTTAATTACCCAAGGTAAAGGGAATAATATGAATTAGGCAAAAGCAGAGGATAAAACAAATTAGTCTGGGTACATTATTCTGCAAGACTCTACTCAGTACATTTATCTTTGAAAGGGTTATGAAGAGATTTCCATAGAAAGAACAGCAACAAAGAGGAGCCTGATGCAAACAGCTTATGTTTTGTAATGCACCGTTTTCTACCACTCTCCCACAAGAAATGCTGAGGGAAGGCAGGGCTTCCTTAAATCCCAATCCCCATAAACCATCTGTCACCAGCAGGTGACTGTTATTACATACATTAACAGATTATCCAAATACAAAAGAAACTGCTGAATTCACACATACACACACACTCCCCCACAGGCAATTTCCTCGATTTTTATGATTTATCTAACAATCAGACCTTTGTGTTCTACATCAAAGTATAAAATTATGTGGCCTGGTCTCATGCACTTTCAGAGGCTTCATTTAGAAGGTTGTAAATGTTCTTGGTACAAATGGATTGGTTCCAGGTTAGAGAAATGACAACCCAATAGTTTAATTTAGCTGTAAGTATGAACAAATCATTCCAAAAGAAGAACTAAATGCCAGCTCAGTGCTCACTAAGTAACAACTGGATCCTGCTATTCTTTCCACTGAAAAATACCAAACCTCTACTTGCTTTTCTAGAAGTCCTTGCAAGGAGCTAATATACAAGTCCATCCAAGACAGCAGTAGGGTGAACAGCAATTTTTTTTCATGGAAAGCCAGTTCCCCAGCTAACTCTACTAAATGGAATGTCATCCTAGCACAGTAATGTGTCATTTTGCTGTTTTGTGAAGAATTGAGACCTTTTTGTAGGATGTTTCAACAGTATCAATAGACTAAGATGCTAAATGAGACCAAAAGGGGTCTTTTGGTCTCAGTTTGGGGTTTGTGTTATTTGTGTATTCAGCTAAAGACCAATGAGTCTTTTCCAAGTGAAGAAATTAGTAGATGAGATTTTCTGGTTTGAGAAGACTAGACAATAAATGTATCTGTTTTAAAGACAGAATATTTTATCCCTTCATCAAATATATTCAGACGAATATTAGTTCCACAACCAAGACAAAAGCAACTTTTTCAATTACTGGCCTGCTGAGTACTTTTCTTAATGTGGAAAAACAGTATTTCTCTCTCCATGGAAAGATTACAATAAAGACAAGAATGGCATTGCACAACTTTGTCTGCAATCTGAAATTAAGTTCTCACATTAGAACAGAGGTAATTAGCATTTTCCCTACCTTGCTTCCATGCAGTAATACTGCTGCCAAGCAAATGAGTAACACTGCATGAGCTAAATGAACACTAGAAACAAGCGTGTAGCCATTCCTCCTTCTCTGGGAAAAAACTTACAGAGAAAACAGAATGGGTTAAGTGAGAAACTGTAAAAGTGTAGGTGCTGTTCCTGTATTTTTCTGGGTAATATGTTTTTTTATGAACAAGAGGAAAAAGCCATGTGGTTTGTGGGAGCATGTGGAAGATCTCCTCAAGCCATTTTCTTTGTTGTCTCTTCATGACAGCTATAGTCATTATGTACCTTCCTTATTTCCGTACATGAGATTAATTGAAAAATTTTCCAGTACTTCAAACACAGGTCTTTTAAAGGAAGATTACAATAATACCTTGTGTTATTATACCTGTTTTCAGAATAGCCATCTTTATGACATATGTGTGTTTGTGTACATATATGCTTATATAAACACACGTATTTAGTCTTCTCTTACCTTTCTGAGCGCTGCTGGTAATGAGGCAGTAGACATTGATATCGCTGGAAGAGCGTAAGAGTGGGGACAGATTACTGACAGTGTTTGGTTCTCCTGCCCAGTGTAGCGTCTGCCCGACACATCATAGTACCTGGAAGGAGAGGAAACATTCTTCAGTTCAGTTCATCTCAGCAAAATAAAGCCTGAGGTAGTAGTCACTGTATTTCTGACAAAACCCTAAGATGTTTTCTCCTGTTGTAGTGGTTCCAGGCCTCTGGCACTTCTAAGGTTTATTGCTTTAGTTTAGCTAAACTACTTGCTCCTCTTACTAAACATTAATTTATCCCATCTGCTTTAGCTCTCTGAAGCTAACCTGTCAGCTTTTTCCTGATAATAAAACAAACAAAATTCAAATACAATACTCAGCAGGATAACCACATCAGAGCCACAAGGCAGAAAAATTAGTCGTCTTATTTCCTGCCATTCCACCTCTTCAGAGACAGCAGATTACAACATTTGGGGTTTATAGTTCCACGTTACATCACATGTTCCATTCACTTTCCTTCTGGAAGGTGTCTCAGTAAAGAATCAGTTGAGTTCTCAGAACAGGTAATTTATAGGGAAGAGGTTGTCACAATAAAAGTATATACAATCTTTAAAACAATACATTTAGCAAGTCAGCTGTAAAACTTAAGGAACCTAATTTTACTTCTGTTTATTCTGATGTGTAAATTTTCAAATTCTGAATCCAAAGAATGTGAAAAAGTTCATTTAGTCTTCTCCCAAGAGTGAAATTAAATAGTAAAAACTGACTAATTTATAAAATCTCTTTCATTTCATTGTCTGAAAAATCAAAGTGGCAAGAATCCAGAATTCTCTGAAGATACAGTTTCATTAAAAGGTTGATAAATATAACAGTTTATGTATTCTCGTCCTTTAGATGATTCAACAGTTGGTTAAAATTCAGCTTTTTAAAAATTGTTTGCATTTTGATATTTTTATTTCAAAATTGGACTGAATTTTTCACAGGATCATAGGATAATTCAGTCTGGAAGTAACCACAGGAGGTCTCTGGTCCAATGTCCTGCTTGAAGTGGGGTCAGCTATGGGATCACAGCAGGCTGCTCAGAGCTTTTTTTCAACCAATTCTTGAAAATACACAAGGACAGAGACATCACAACCTCTCTGGACAACAGTGAAAATGTTTTCTCCTACATCCAATCTGAATCTCTATCAACTTTTCACTGTTGTCTCATCTTCCCACCATGCACCACTGTGAAAAGTCTGGGCTCATCTCCATCACCCCCAAAGCCACCTCCTCTCCAAAATAAAATGAGCCCAAATTCTCCACCCTCTCTTCACGGGGCAAGTGAAGCCTCACAGGCAACCACCATACTGGTGACCATCTGATAAACTCATCCCAGTTAGAAACACTGAGAGATCTTCAGGCAGAGAAAATACCCTCAATCTAATATCTTGCTTTCAGGGAAAAGAAAAAGTCTCAAAATGTTCTTGTTTTGTTATGTCCTTAAAATATGCTTATTTTCCATTTTGGTTGGAACAAAACTCCCTTTTTCCCACAGGCTTCTTTTCCAGACTCATCATATTGTCCCAAACCCAGCTCTGTTTGTACAGCTTTATTTGCAAATCCAGTTTTATAACTGACTTTCATATAGAGTTTTCAAAGAGTAAATAAGTGAGCAGAAAAGCCTCAGGCATATTTATAAAGTTGTTCAGTTTATTGCATAATTGTGGTGAAAATGTTTTGACATTTTAACACATATCCCAATAAAGATGTACAATTATTTTGTTTATTTACCTATTTCTAAGGAAGAAACTGCATCACTCTTAATAGCTGGTTACCTTCCCCAGGACATAGCTGACTTTGAGCTGTCCATCTTGATTGTCATTTTCTGCCTCCATCAATAAAGCTTGCTTTTGGGGTGGTTCCACACACATTGCATATGTGAGAATTCAAAAGTCCCATTAAAATGCTGCTCAGGTAGTGCTGACAGATGCTGTGGCACCCTACCCTGTCTAAGGTCAATACTGCTGAAGGGAGGAACAGTTGGCTGGGGACTCTCAGCTCTGTGACTCAGAGCAATGGAACAAGTGACATGGTATGGGCAGGAGACTGGGAAGGTACTTGGCTGAAGTCTGGATGAGAAGTCAGGGTAAGGAGGAGGAAAATAATGGCACACCAAGGGAAGCGGATGGAAGGGCCCTCAACTGTTGAGGTGACACTGACACTCTGCAAGAGGCCACCATTTGAAATGGTGCCAGTGGGCTGGCGACAAGCATCTGCACCCCAAGTGATATCCAATGAACATGTGTCACAAAATAACATGCCACCAATCCTTTCAAAAGGACACAATTTCACAGCAAAAACTGGAGCTGACAGAAGCAGCCTGGGAGGTTTCAACCCAAAGATGTCGCACTGGAAAACAGCCAGCTCCAGATTTCCAAACAGGTGTGAAAAGGTACTCTTTGAATTTCTTCACAGTTTGAGGTCTATCCTCCCAACAATCTGCTGACGAGCTGAGCTCACCAGAGCCTCTGAGAAGTTTTACTTTATGGCACCGGGCAGTTTTCCAGGGAAACGCTGCAGTACGCTTCTCGCCCGAAGGCACGGGCACACACACAAGCTCCTGAGGGCAAGACAGGCTGTGAAGGCATACGGCTGCACCTCCTCTGCCCTGACTGCCCAGCCAAATTCTCTCCTTCCAGCCCAGATGCAGAGCAGCTCACCCCAACGCATGGCGGAGGAACTCACTGTGGGGCAAGGGCGGGTGGGGGGACAGTCACCATAGAGAAACTGAGGCACTGTCAACCCACACCCTTGCTTTTCTCACCCAGGCGTGTTTGTGTAACCATACCCACTTGCTCAGAGCCCCGAGGCTCCGGGGGGAGAAGGTGCTTGCAACACGCTAAGCATGTTATGAAACCCTCCCAGACATTTTGCTCAGCAGTAACTACAACAGCCCCACGTTACCCACACAGTTTCCAGCATAAATCCAAACCATAACCCCACACCTGCTGTCATGAAGAAAATTAACTCTCTACCAGCCAGAACCAGCACACATGTTTTATAGAGTTATTTATAGTTAAAATAAAAACTAATTTTGCAGTGAGGCAAAGGAAGAGCAAAGGAGGCCTTGGAAATGATCGAGCTTTTGGAGAGAGCACGAGACACAAAAAGGAGGAAGGAGAAGTTTTGTAGGTGCATACATCTTCTCTTTACCTGATTTAGTGTAGAAAAGAAAACCATCAGATGAGAACTGACCTGGCAGTGCTCTCTTTATGCTGCAGACCCCACAGTTCAGCCCCATCACTCTTACCTGTGCATGCCTAAATCCTTAGTAGCAACACAATGGTATCTTATTAACTGTCTTAATATTGACTTAAAATATGACAATTAAAAATAATTTTGAAGGGAACTAGCCTGCAGACAAAAATATACAAAAACAATGATAGGACCAACAAACAAATAAGTCACTAACAAAAAGAAGAAAAGAATGGGCTGCCATACATTTTAAACTAACAAAGTTTACTAAATTAGCATCCTTATAAATTTAACAGACATGGCTTCCCTCATAATCCATCATATTCAGCCCTGAGATCCATCTCCCATCTGCTATTTTTCAGAACAGTCTTTAGTCTGTATCAAGTAGATGGCTCTTGCCTATGAATTCCCACTTTTCAATCAACACAGTATGAGATCACTTTTTAAGAGAGAGCATGTATGAGCAAGAGCAACTTGATTAAAACAGAAAGATATTTTGTTTGTTTATTCAGATACTCTACCCAGTCTTCCCCCTCCCACACCATATCAGCACTTGAATTTTTCCTTGGGAGCAGCAAATATCAATTTGATCCGTAAAATGCCTGACTAAAGATTTACTGCAAAACACAGAGCAATATGAAGAGCAGTAAGGGGCGTTTCCCTGGTTCATCCACCACCTCATTGATGGTGACTTTACCTCCCTGCTTCACTCCCTGGTCCTGGTGCCCTTGTCAGCCACACCACACATGCATCACTGTGTGCCTGGACTCTCTTCCCTCCGAGGAAAAGCCAAGGCGCAGCTCGGTGGACAGACTGCCCTAAGGATGTCACAGCAAGGATCGACTAGACCAATAGTGGCTTCTCCTGCCCTCCACCATCCCAACCAGCCTCCTGTCCTCAGACAGCCTCTGTGTGCCCCACACCCCACAGCGTGCAGCATACCTTTGCCATAATGCTATGAAAACACCAGTCTTGCAGGCAGCAAAGCAGCCTTCACATTTCTTCAGACACTTTGAACTGAAGCCACAAAAATATAATTATGATCTTAGAGCCATGGGGGCATCGGACCCAGGTCAAGTGTTTGGCAGCACAAACAGTTCACTCCAGAGGCAAAAGAGGTGTGGATACATCTATAAGGATCACTCCTTGGGGCAGATCCTTTAGCAGTGTAGGCTATTTGAACCAAAGGTTCTTTAATTGTGCATTATTTGAGTTGTTGTTGTTACAGTCCTAATATATTTTGAGCATTTCAAACAGCCTGCTCTGGGCTGAAGTTTTCCATACAAAGCTACTGCTTGTTATTCTTTCTGTCATCTTTTCCACAAAACCAGTATGTGGACTCCCTGAACAGTCTGCAGCAAGCTACTTACCACATTTATATCACCTCTTCCCACTGCCTCAGCAGTCCCATTTCTGTGTCCCTGGTTATAGAAGAGACGAGCCAACTTCAGATCTTACACAAAGTGGTTGCTACACTAGGGCACCTCTTGCACATACCTAACTATTCACAGAGTTTCAAGGAGTGAAAATTGGAGCAGACACACACGTCTTTGAAAGGACATGTGCTTGGGGGACATGTACTACATGACCCTCTGTTGTGGGAGTGACGGGATGTGAGTGTAATTTTTAAAGGAAAACCAAGCACTTCAAACTTCTCCCAGGCCTTGGGACTGATGAATGGCTCTGAGCTCCTCCGTGGGCATGGCACTAAGTGGCAGGGAGCCACTCACCCTCTTGTGCCAGCACCCTGCCATCTAATGGCCAGGCTTCAGATTCACAGGTGAATAAAGTTTTAGGTTTCTGCCTCCACCGTTCTAGATCCTAGAGATAGAAAAGTCAGTTTAAACTACCTTAGGTCACATCTTGTCAGCACAGAATTATTCCTACTGGCTTACTTCGAGGTGTTTTGTAATACATTTTAATAACAGGGTTAATACCTCACCTAAAAGTACCCTTTGTTATAGTTTCTCCACTCTGCCTTACTAATTCAGCCTAAATAATTCCTTCCTTTGTTTGGCAAATTCACACCATTTAAATACTTGCGAGCTTCAGCTGTATCTCTCACTCAACCATTATTTAGCATCATCTTCCCTTTTGTGAAGGAATTCCCATGTTCTCCTCTCTGTTTCTTTCTGACAAGATCTCTCTGTCAAAGATATGTCCAGAGTTGGATACAATGTCGCTGCTCCACTCACAAAAAACCACAAAGAGCAGGTCTGCTGCCTTGTTGCTTTGTTCCGTGATACATTTTGCTCACACAAAAACTGAACAGAGCTTTCTGAGCCACTCTAATACCACAAACTTGTCGTACTTGTTGTCCACTTCCATTCCTACACGTATTTGTTTTTTTTCTTCTACCGCCTTCCCAGTATAATATATTAATTTCAGGTTATTAAATGCATTTGTTTGCATTTGGCAGTTTGTTGAAGCTCTGAGCAACTGCTCATGAGATTAAATGGCTCCAAGCTTCTGGCTTTCCTGCACTTCAAACAGCATGCAGCTGGAAATACTACAGTCATTAGGCCTTCAAAACATGTTTTTCTGAGTGCTAACACAGACACACAGTGCTGCTCTGCAGCCAAATCTTTAATACAGTGAATCCAAGCGGCTTCTGATTTCTTATTCCAAGTAATCCTCTTCCATTTTACAAAATCAAAAAGACCCTCTGTCATAGAAATTACTGCAGTTATTAATTATGTTTAAAGTTAAGTTCTTTAGCACCTCTCTTAATTAGGAGAAAAACCCAATAAAGACACTTCAGAAAGATGGATTATAAAATCCAACAAGAAAGTTGTATTATAAGGTTATCTCCTAGATAATCTGGAAATTTAGAGAACAATGGGGTTAACTGCCCAGAAACCCTGCCATTATACAGCTAGTTAAAATATTCATGAATAATAGAACAGAGCTTGATCTATACCAGGCTTGTTACTGATGCCCATCACCCTTCCACTCTTTTGCCTCTTGATATTCTCAACTATGGAATTACCTGTAATAGATTAAATTTTGTATCTTGCTGTTGTCTTAAGTATCTTTGCAGCAACTCCACTTTTTCCGTTTTTATATCTACAAACCAGAAAATTATAATTTTGTATTGATGTCACTATGAGGAGACACATCATAAATTTCAGTTAATGCCTACCACAAGCAACCACTTCTCTCTAGTTGTGCTTCAAGCCCTTATTTGCATAGGAAAAATCACAATCTAACAAAAACCAACGAATTGGTTTGGTACAAAGTAACTGAAATATGTACTGATCTGCTTTCCAAAACCTTGTTTCAAGGGAGGAACACATTTTGTCATATCACCTCTTGGAGACTATTCAAATTACTGAAACTCTTTTTTATTCTGTAATTTGAAGACCATTAACAAACTCTGTCAGTTACTACTTTTTGTTGAACTGAACTCCATGTGCTGATCATGAGGTTTAAATAAAAATCCAAAAATGTAGTAAAATATTAATGTAAGATGTACTCATTTAAGCTTTTTTTTCCCCTTTTTTTTGGCTTTTTTTTTTTTTAAATTTATCAGAAAAGCTCATTTTTACCATCCAGCCACTGGGTGGCACCTCTACACAGATGCCAGGTGTGCCCCAAAAAACCCATTATGCCTTTGATAATCACGCCATCCTCCCACAGCCGAGTGTTGACATTACATCAGCTTCGTGTACACAGCCCTGCTTGGGAGACAGATAAAGTTGGTTACTAAAAATTTGCTTTGTAAAATATTCCTGGAATTTTCTGCTCTAGTTTTTCAACTCCTAACTTTTGAAAAAAATGAATCTGTACAGAGAAACCTGTCAGGGGAAATGCAGTTCTTTGAATTTGTGTAAGTATGGGTAACTTTTGATAGCAAATGAAATCGTTTTGACAGATGTGTCAGAGCAAATACATAATGAACTTTGTGGCTTTGTAGTAATAATAAATAAATCATGTCTAATATTGCAGTAGCATCCAGCACGCCCAAGCAAAGTTAAATTCCAGTTTTGGTGGGCAATGAACTAATAACATCCTTGCCCCCTGAGGTCAGTTGTAACTATGCTGCTCTGCACTATCTCAATGAGTGAAAAGCTCATCTTGATATTTATACTCTGGCCTAGCTTTAAAGCATTGTATAAACAATAATCATCACACTGAGTTACCTAACACAGGTAATATCTCATTTTATATAGTAAGAAGCTCAAAGAACCAGATGAAGCTGTTTCACTGAGGAGACTGAAAGCCAGCATCACTCATTTCTTTAAACACATGATGCTTGTCTTCCTTTGTTCATATTGACTCACCATGACTTGAGGAACAGAAACATCATGTTACTGCATCATTTTCCTACTTTCTGTAGCTACATTGGGAGATAGAGAAGGGTGTTTACAAATCCAGGGGCATGAAAATGCTTTTAAACATACAGACTCACATTTGCAGCATTTCTCCACCTGCTCTTTTATGTGAGTTTTAGCATTTTGGTTCAAAGTGATAGTTGAAAAAAAAACTAGCAAAGTTTTTTCTCTTTACTCTCTAAAGTTTGTTGTGAGCATCTAGTAATCTGCCTTGGAGTAAAGCTCCACTTCGAATAAGTCCAATTCATCTGGACAATTCTAAATACAGTGCAATTCCAGCAACAAGTAGGCAAGTCTTCAATTCTTGGAGGAAAAGTTTCTGCCCACAAGAAGGGATGAAACAGGTTTGCATGCACCAAAACAAGCCTCTTGATTTCCCAGTGTCCAACTGCAGGAAAGCCCGTGCAGGATGGATGCAGGGGTAGCAGGGAGGGAGGGATGCACTGTTAGACACAGCTGAATGCCAGGTTTTGTGGTGGGCACACCACTTGTCACACGAAAATGAATGACCAGAGCGCCAGGCTGCGGCTGCAGACTGCAGCTTACGGGAAGGGCCCGTCCAGCATGAGATCCCAGAAGATGACATGGCCTTTCAGCAGTCTAATGCCCTCCCCTGCTCCAGCCTCTCCTGCACCCATTGGGCCAGAGAGGAGACCATGTGCAGTTCAGGCCCCAGCAGCACAGCCCGAGAGTGAAGAAAGGGCCAAACGAATGAGATGCAGCCAGGACTTGTGAGGTTTGGCTGATGCTGCATAAACTCATCCATTTATCTATGCATCAAAATCTTCATAAACCACACCCTGCAATTTCAGCAAAGGAACTCACTTAAAATGAGTTGATTTCATGACCTAAATTAGCCCACTGTCTAGAACAAAGACAAGCAACTAGTGTGGTACCAGCCATTCCACATTTGCATCAATTATGCTGAGCCCAATTGAAACTCAGACTTTTGGCAACAAGGCACTGAGCCACCTTTTGCTCAGAAAACAACACAGTGGCTTATATTCAATGGAGATTTGTGATTACAAATTGCATTAATGTAAGTTTATTATGTCCCTTCTGAATATCAACAATCTAAATACCTAGGTGACCAACAGTTACAAACATGCTGCAGAAAAAAGCAATTACTTTTTTTTTTAAAGTGGTACTAGAGAGGCACCAATTAAGAATGTAGACTTAGCTTTGTAAATTTAACTTTGAAAACTGTCCATTAAAATTTTACTGAGCTCTGAGAAGAAAGAAGAATAATTTACCACAATGATTAAACAACTTCTTTTTGATGACAGGAATTGAAAATTGAATTGAAATTATATATTTGGTAAGAAGTAGTAGGAAAACATAGAGTTATACTTAGATAAGTCAGCTCATATAATATGAGACATTTTGTTACTTCCAGACTTAATAATGGACTTTATCATTTCAGGTTTCAAGTAATTATAACTTTACTGCAAAAGATGTCACTATGGATTTTCTCATTTGCCTGAAAACATGCATCTGCAGAGATTTTAATATAAATCCTAGATTAATTACCTTCATTCAAATTCCCTTCATATTTCAATATGGCACATGTGAGTGAAGCATCATTTCTTAAAAGATGACAATACTCAATCACAATTTACAAGAATGTTTAACAGGCCAGGTCCATGACTCTCATGTCTTAGAGGAAACAACCTTCACCTTTTATGTGTATATACAGTTATGTTTATGAAAACAATTTAAAAATGCTTTAAAACAGACATCTTTTTAGATACAACTTGTAAAAATCTATTCTCATACTTCACACGCCTTTTCAAGTCACGTGTCCAGCAGAAGAAGTAGTTCAGGGAAGTCTTGAAAAGTATTAAACCTTTCAACAGGATAACAATGGAGAAGGTGAAAAAGCAACTCAAAAACATTTATCAGTTGCCGTCACAGATGCATCACACAAAGTGATTTTTGTCACAAATTCTAGCACAGCACCAGTGTAAGATACCATTTCACAGTACGGTCCATCGTCCTACAGATTATCATCAGAGCTCTTCATTCTCACATTCCTTTAAAAATCATTAATATAGTTATTTAAATTGTCAAAAATTACACATCAAAATAAACACATGGATGTGGATGGGTTTTCTACATACCTCCACAGAGGTCAGGCTTTCTGCCAGCTCAAACAGACATCATAACATGGATTTACACTATGAGGTGCTTCTTTGAAGTCATATTGGGTTCTTCGGAAGGACTAGCTTACCGAGTAAATAGCAGCAGAATCAGGATTCCTTCTGGATACAAGCTCATGGAAGGCAGCCTACCTGCATCTCTGCATCTTTACAGAGCCAGAAGACCACGGGCTTCACTTTCAGAGTTTGTTTTCCTTCACCTTTAGAGGAATGAGTTGTCTCCTGACAGTATTTTTGCCTCTTGTCAAATCCATTTACCACTCCCCTATGTCACCTCCTTCTCTTTTCCACAGCTACCAAAAGTGATCTTACAGGCCGTGAGAGAAGATAAAAGAAAGGATGCAAAAGCCAGAAGAGAGGGGGAAATGAAAAATGAAACTGGGAGGCTCCTGGGAAAGGAGGTGCAGACAAACTAGAAAATATTTTTTTAACTGGGACACTGACAGCCCAGTTAATTTTGTGTAAGGCTTTGTTATTTAAAATGATGAGCATTTTGTTACAATTCAGTACACTTACTTAATGTTGCTTCCACTCTGCTCATTAACAGCCCTCTTCTGGATTACTAATCTACAAGGCCTTCAACTATTGGTTTTGAACAGCTCATCTTCCAGCCTCAATGCTTGATCATCCTAGAATGCTTAAATACCTCCTGAGCAGGAAACACCTTCATGTTAATTATATTAAATGTCTGAGCTGGAGCCTGCCAAGCAGTTCTGAACACGGGAAAGCAGGCAGGAGACTCTTTGTGTTGAGTAAAAACAATGTGCTCCTCTAATGGAATCATTACATGTAAAGAAAAATCCTCGGAAAATACTAAGTTCTTAACTTTGAGGAAGCTGGTTACAACAAACTATTTCTGTCTCTAGCACTGATCTAGGCCACACCTCTATAAAAGAAATAAGTTTATCTTGTCTCTTAGATTTAACAAACAGCCAGAGCAGAGGTGGATAATCTCCATGCACATGCACTTCTGCATGAAAACAAGTTTGATTTGTCCACCATAAGCATTAACTTTCAGCCACACCTACTCTTCTGTTTGGGTCAAGTCTATAATTACTGAAAGCTCCCTCTCCATGTGACAAGCAAATTTTTGTATCATCCCCCTTTATCTTTGATTAAAGATGCCATCTATAAAACAGTAAGATTACTATGGCAGTGTTTGAAGCTGATTTAAGAATAAAAACTTAAGCGAGTGAACTCTCTCTTAATAGCCTACAGCTATAACATTGCATATTCTTATGTGTATCTGACCTGGTCTGTACCAAGCAGGAGTAGCCTCCATGGTGTTTGCTGAAGGAAAAAATTTTCATAGCAGTAAATGTCATGGTTCAGCTCTTTGTCATCAATAAATGAATTGTTTCAGTTCAGCACTCAGTGACAAACCGCATTGTTCAAGTGTGCATGAATACCATCTCGGGGATTCTGATGCTTTATGGGCTTTCAGTGTGCAAGCTGCTGGGAGCTTCAAGTCTCAAAATATTCACATGACCATTTAAAAACAAACCAAAAAACACAAGCCCCACATACAAAGTTTTTGGGTGTTCCTTTGAAACCAAAGGTGTTCACACCATCCTAGTGTCTCTGTAGGTTAAGCAGCTCAGTTTGGCTCTGGGTCTTACGCAAGACATCTAATTGACAGTTGAGTACAAAGAGTAATTAAGCAAACATCTCGAATCACAAAAAATCATTCTACTACCATTTCAATCACATTTTAATTTTAAAATAGTTCACACAGTAAACTTTATCCTAAAGCACCATGTGGTACAAAAGTATTATGAGCCTTGGACTTTACACATGAAATGCAAGTCGTTCTGGAGCCAGTTCAAAGACTGACTCAAGTCATCTAGGATGTCCTATTTACAATAGCTGACTACAGACTCATCTGCCAGCCACTCTGTAGTTACCTGCTAAAACCTTCTATTTTAATTTCTGCATTTGCCTACTTTCAACCCTCTAAGGGCTAGAACCAGTTTAACAAGGCATTTATCTCGTCATTTGTGACCCAGATGGGGCAACTCATTCAATAGGGACAAGAAATCAGAATCTCCCACAGATAAAGACTCAGGATCTGGGGGCAAAACATTTTTTATGCTCGGTTTGAGACAGCAGAGTCTTTTGTCTTGGTGATTTCCCAAAGTATAATGTAAACCCCTCCTTTCTTTAAAATATTCCCGCAGCTAAAGGAGCCACAGATTCCTTTCCAAAACCCTAAGTAATTGCCAAAAGAGAGCGTGAGTAAACAACTGAGGTAATCAACACTCTCTTACTAGAATCAGTTATGCAAGGGAAAAGAAAGAAAGCTGTCATGTTTTCATTGGACTACATACACAGTGAAACAAGGGACAATTCCAAAATCTTTGCACCCAGTCTCCAAACCCAGACTTTCAAGCACTCTAAAAACCTCCTCTAGGCTGCTGTGTGCACTAAATGTGCATGTGAAGATACAATAAAACTTTAGGACTGCAAAGTTTCTTCCTCCAAAGATACAGACCCTGAACTCTCTGTCAAGAGATATTCATTAACCATAATGCAGAACTGTACTTTTTTCTGTCTTCAAATGCAACAATACCAACCTCCAAGAAGTCACAGATCAGGAAGAGGTAACTAAGGATGACAAACAATTCCTAAACATTTGAAATTTATTTTTGAGATAGATAATTTTATTAGTTTAAACATTATAAAATAGTAAATTAGATGTAAAAATAAAATGGCATGGTTTTGCTGAAGCATCATAAGGAAATGGCCTTATTGAAAGACCTCAGCTGATCTGATCCATCAGAAGGCAGCACTGTAGCCTGGCCTCTAAGTCTGTTAATTACAAATCTTTAGCATAAAAAAGTAAATGAAACACACCATTTTCTATTAATGCCTCCATTAATTAACAGGAAAAAAACCAGGAGCTACAGAGACAAGAGGACACTGAGGAATTGGTTTCCCTAATGACAGCTAGTTCAACATAATTTTAATAACTCAGGTCTAACTAATTAACACACCCAATAGCATTTTTAGGAACTTCAGAACAACAATGGCTGTACCTGGAAGCAAGACCCTATATCCTTCTCAGGCAATGGTCTCTGAGGTAAGTTCAGTTGAACCAAATAACTTACTCGAGTATCCCCAATACTCCCTTAAGAATGTGTCAGAAGACTAGTGAAAATGGAGGCAATAACCACGAGTTAAGCTTTATAAATTTCAGCACAAAAATCTAGAATTAACAACCTGCATTTTACACACCCATCTCATTATGGGTGTGAAACCAACTCATTCATTAAAAGTTTATTTTCTTACCACATAAGTCTGTATAATTTAAATATTATCCAAAATCCATTTTTATCCTCCCAGTATTGATCAGAAGTCACAAAGCATGTTAAAATGAAATGTCAGTCTCCTAACATAAAATTTTCAGCTAAGATATAGCTGATATAGCCAAACACCTCCCTATGTCAATTGGCATAAAACAAATTAATAAAAGCAGGTGCTATGCAGAAGAAAAGATGGAAACCCTCTAGAGGATGAATACAAGAAAGGGACAACCAAACTGATTATGTCATATTCTGCTGGTTTTTTTGCTTGATTCTATGTCCTTAGCCATTTCTTTTTAATGCTCTACTAGGCAAATATTCAAAGAGTTGGCTCAAAACTCAGTTTTGCTACAGAAATGTTGGCATGCACTTCATAAACTATTTCTGTTTAAAGGCTCTTCTCATCCCTAGCAAAAAGGTACACAGTTTTCATTACAGAAAAGCTTCAGTTCCCCTTTGGTTTTGCAAGCCCCAAGCAGCAGCAGTTCTGCACTGCACTCTGTACACAAGTGGAAGAAAACAGAGAAGTGCCCTGGAAAGCCTGGGCAGTCTGAACTGTGGACTGCAACACCAGAAGATGCAAGGAGACTGAAGGGTTTCGTTTTACAGCTAACTTTTTGAACTAGAGCTGTCTCTCCTCCTCAACCTTCACCTTCATTATTAAGTTGTAATTTGGGCTAGATTAAAGGACAGTGGTGCAGCATAAAAGGAATGGTGCAAAACTAACCAAAATAAACACATTTGGGACAGATTATTGAGATGAAAATAATGAGACTGTTCCAGCATACGAGACATAAGGAAATCAGAGTGGAAGAAGTAAAACACTTCTGAAAGTATTAGAGAAGAAGGAGTGTGAGGACTTCAACAATTAACAGCAGAAGGACTCCTCAAGCCATTTTTTAATCATGTATTTCTTCTTCTTGGAGGAAATGGAAAGAAGTTTTATGAAAAATTAATTTGTATAAACATCAAAAATATGTCTGCTGTGATTCAAGCTTTAGCAATTTGTAGTTTTCTGTTGCTTATGTTCTATGTAGGCCATGTGAAAACTTACTCAAATACTAAACAATACAATGTAATCAACAGGTAAGCTGTATTAAAGTCCAAAAAGAAAGTGTTTAAGGGGTAAAATCTAGTACTATTTTCACTGCAGTAGTGCTGAGAATCTTTTGAGTCTCACTGTGGTAAGCCCTGTCCCAAAAACTGGGTATGTCCAGCAAGGGGGAAGGGAGGAGACACAATTACAGTGAAACATCTCCAATTATCCTAACAGTTTAAGACCAGCAGCTGCTTCACCAGATTTGTCACGACCAAGACCCAACATCTGTTGGGGAAGGCTTGTGGCAGGAGGCACCAGCAACACATAAGAGCAGGAGTGAACATCAAAGCCACTGAGAGAGGATGTGAGCAAGCTCCTGGGAGTCATCCAAGATAGACACAACACATGTACTCCACGGTCTTTCCAATCAAGATCATGGGACAATGGTGACAGTGACACCAGCTTGGTGGCATTTCTAGTAACCTTCAGGGTAACAGTTGTATCAGAGATTACACTTCATTACTACCTAGGTCATGCAGGACAGCAGGGAATGCCACACTGCAGTAAGAGATGATCAGTTATTTGCTTGGACATGGATTTGTGTCCAAATTCATGCTTACATGGATTAAAAAATACAAACAGGTAAATGCAACAAGAAGTATTCAGGAAGGAAGTCCACAGAGTCTACAAGGAAGAAAGAAAAACTACACAATAAAAAGTTAAAGAGAGTGAAATAATATTAGATGTGCAAATCTGTATTTCATGAAAGCATTAAAAAGACATTATTTAGTTTATTTTATAAACAAAGTGGGAAAAATTTTTCTCTAATTATGTGATAAAGCATACTGGGCAAAAACAGCCCTTCCTGTGTTTCCTAGGCAATCTTATTAAGCTCTGAAGTCTAGGACTTATTATGTCTTGTTCTAAGCTTACTAACTACAAATGTTTTAATTTGTAAAAATAATCAAGGATTTTTCTAAAACTAAGCTGCAGCTCTGACCTCATGTGCATTCCGGGCAGTTCATTTCAAGAGCTTTCAAAATACAATGTCATTTTAAAATTACTTGAAAAAAAAAACCAGACTTAATTTTCCTTTATTAATTTAGTGATCCTACATTAAAGATTCCGTGTGGGTTTTAAACGTATAAAAAGCAGTATTGTTCATCAGCTTTATATAAGAAAATACTTATTTTTTTGGGAATCTGGATGACTACATAGTGACCTTTCTGATTTTCCAAGTCACAGCTGTGTTTTTTTTTCCTCAGTCTTCCAGAGTATGTATGTGCAAAAAACTCATCACATGTTTAACTATCAAGGTTCTTCCACCAATTTTTCAGACCATAAAGCGACATAATAAATACTTCAGTGAAGAACAAATCATTAACTATGGATAAGCACCTAAGGGTGTGCACTGTGCTGGGCTGGAATGGAGTTAATTTTATTCATAGTATCTCATATGGTGCTGTATTTTAGATCAAAACTAAAAAAAACACACCAAAGCTTCAGCTGTTGCTGAATGGTGCTTGCAGAGCACCAAGGCTTTATCAATTTCTCATCCATTCTCAGCAAGTGGGATGGCAGGGAACAGCTGACACAAACTGACCAAAGGAGTGGATATTCCACAGCATGATGTAACATCATGCACAGCAATACAAACTCTATTTTTGTGATGGTGGATGTCTTTCCAAAGTAGCTGCTCCTCAGATACTGGCTGGGCTCTGGTCTGCTGGTGGGAATTACTGAGTGACTGTGAATCAACTGAGATTTTTTTCTTCTCCTTTGCTTATTAAGATATCCTTATCTTGACCCATGAGCGTTTTCTTGCTTTTCCTCTTCCAGTTCTCTCCCCCATCCCACTCATGGGGAGGAACAAGCAAAGCAGGTAGGTATTTAATTGCTGGCCAGGGTCAACCCATCACAAAGTAAAATCCTTCTCGTGGGGGTGGGATTAGGATTCCTTCACTGTAAGATGTCCTCAGGTGATTAGATATGTTTCAAGGACTATTTGTGAAATGCACACCATTTTTTGGTTATCATGGAAAAATGTACATTGATCTGTTTTTGCATCACTATGCCATCATATTGCACTATTTTTTTTCACTTAAAGCAAAGATGTTTTAATTCAAGCCTGTGTGACTGTTCTAAACAGAAAAAAAAAAAAAATACCAGAGGTAAATCATTACCGGCCATAAGTACACTCCAATAGAAATATACATACTTGATGAGTTTTTTGTAGCAGCACCCATGCATTGGATATTCTTCATGTGTAGCTTAATGTTCTTTGCATTGATGTCATAAAGGACAAAACACACCCAAAATTTCAGTTTCCTCATGAGTATGTGATCCCAGTCTGCCATACGTGTAGAGCAAGTGGTTGCAGAAGATGCCTATGCACTACATATCTTCAGGAAAGCTAAGTAACACATTAAAAAAAATCCATTCTTCCGTTTGTGGTTGTCCACAGGCATAGATATGAATAATAACAAAGGAATAATCAGTTAACTCAGAAGTGGAAAGGGAAATGAAGACTTCAAGGAGTGTTTTGCTGACTATACTATCAAATTTGGATGCCCTCAGAAAACGTGTAGTATTTCACAGATGTAGAACTGTAAAACTGTCCTTTGGACCTCTTAAATAAGATAAATACAGTTCCTTACCATGCTGGAGGTGCTACTTCCCCAGCAGCCTAGGTCATTTCAGCAAATGTGACACCCAGAGGACACTTGTTTATAGGCACAGCCCCTGTTCTCAAGGCTGTCTGCTGGACTACCAACAATACTGACAGGCTGTTTGATGTGGTGCTGTGTTGCCAGTCCATCCCATTTAGACCTTAGCTCTCTGAAATCTTCTGTAGAGTGCTCATCTACAATCACTTCATCTTGAGAGGATGAGCTGGAAACAGGATCTCCAACACCTGTGAACTCAATTACTGTCTTCCAAACATTTTCTTGCCATGAGGACTGCTCCTGGGTAGATGTGGGGCTGAAGAGTCTCTAATTGGGCCACCCTGTCCACCACAAATGCCTTGCATCCCCAGACTGTCTCAGAATCCATCTTTTCTTTCCAGGACCTAATCATATTGCCAAAGACTGAGAATATTTACATCCATCACATCCTCCTAAATTCCTGCAAATGGTGAGGAGTCATAGAAAAAGGCAACACCCTTCCTTCTGCAGAGGCACCTTTGTGACAAAGGCTGCAGGGTCATGACAGGAACAGAATGACATCAGCAGCACCATTTCAAGTCCTGGAGCATTAGTCAGTGTTACCTGCTGCTCACATACCCTGACGTGCCCTGGCTCCTCTGCCAAATGTAACCTGGCATCCTGGCTTGTGCCAGCAATGGCACTGGACATGACAGTGGTAACAAGGATTACATAACAAGATACCACAGGGAGGACAGTGCCCAAATTGTTTCCTTATTGTCTCTTGATCATGATTCAACCCTGGGAGAGAAGCAGCAGGCACTGGCAGTGCCACAGCACCTGCTCCTCACCCAGGCGCTTTGGAAGCAGGTCACCAACATCCAAAGCTGCATGAGCACCAGTGGAAAATATTCATGCTCCCAGTTTTGGGAGGTGTTCACTACTCCTCCAGATGCCCCCGATCACTGCCTTGTTTGTTCATGTGTCCTTCCTCAGCTCTGTGAACTCCGTGACAAAGGACCTAAACCAATGAACCCCACTTTAATAATAATATTGGAAACTGAAGTTAAAAGCTCTGCAAGAACAAGAAACTTGCACTCAGGCTGAGGAGTGCTTGAAACATGGGAAGAAGTCTGGCCCTTTGTTCCTCTGATAGGAAGCACAGGTGGCAGCAGCAAATCTATGGATCCTTGTGGATATTGGTAGATTAGAAAGTCCTTATGTTTGATCACAGTAACCACACACACATGCATACCTCAACAAAAATGAGTACCACTGCTCAAAAGCAAAACAGACTATTCAGAATACATGTGCAGACAAAAAGGTTCTGCCCAACCCTGTTTCTCGGGAGTCATTCATGGTAATAATTTCTCTATTTTATACCAATTTCTAACATCTATAAGAACCTGACCATGAAGATCAGAAAATGGCATACTCAAAAGACTATCCAAAGTTTTGGTGTTCACAGGCTAAAATTACAAGGAAAGGAGAGGCAAGCGAGGGCAACCCAGGAAAGATATAAGAAATGCTAAATCAAGCAAGTCTGTCCACATGTTGGTGACTAGTTTGACAGTATTTCTTTTCATTACTTTAACTCTCAATATCCTTTGTTTCACAGCTGTTTTCCCTGCCACTTGTAATGTGATTGGAGAGGTAAAGGTGACTGCATGTGCTCTTACCACAAACTGAGTAAGAGGCTACTTGGAAGAGGGTTCAGAACTCTTTTCAAAAGTAAAAATTAGTCAACCACTAGAAGGAATATTCACACTGAGAAAAAAAAAAAGAAAAGCACCAAGTAACAAAATCTACCCTTGGAGAAGCACCCTGATTGCTTTTGAAATAAAAAAGAAAAGGAAGCATGTGTATTTCACACACATCATGACTTGGTGCTACCAACACCTGGCTGCTCACACTTGCTTCATTAGATGACATAAACAATTTGTCATCAGTAGCAAAATTTATTTATAATCATCTTCACACGTAATGGACATCCTGCTAGTAAGAAAATTTGGGCAGTAAACCAAAATGCATATGTTAGAATGCAAGCAATTATTATCTTGTATATAAAATTAATTTATGTTTTTAAAATTCATATCTAATGTACTCGACACACCTATGCTGGAATACAGGCTGTATATCAGTGAGTCCTCAGTAAGTAAATAAAAATATTTTTAAGAATTACGACAGAAACAGAGCAGAGGGTAGATGGTCTGGGGAACATTATGTCCAGAAAAAGTACTAAGGGAATTACACATCAGTAAAAAATAAGTAGTATTACCAATGAGAGAGAAATCCTTCTGTCTTGGTTACAGAGTCCTGATTGGGAAATTAATGGTAAACTGTTATAAACTCCTACTTTATGTGCAACAAAGTCAGAATTGATACATCTCACTGTGGGGAGAAATGAATACATAATAGCACATCGCTTTGGCAGCTGTCCCACGGTAATGACTGGAGAGTTCAACTTCAACTGGAAAAACCTATCCAGTCCATTATTGGGTGAGAAAGAACTCCAGGGAACATAATAAAGAACAGAGGGAAAAGAAAATTTCTGGACTTTGACAAACCTTAACCAATTATCAAAATGTGGAGACTCTAGAGCATAAAGGACTTGCTTTAACCTGGATGCAGGAGTAGCATTACTGCAGAAAACATCAGGGAGGGGGAAAGCACTGTTTAGAAGAATTACACAAGGAAATATGCCAAGGGTTGTCAAGTAATTCAGATCTAACTTAGAAGTGATTAGACATGTCCACACAGGTATACAGAGCTTTCTTTTTCTTTTAAAACCAAACAAACCCAAGCAAAACTAAACTGTAGAGGAAGCTGATTAAGGAATCACCCTGATCATATCTAGCAAAATATACAGATAAAAAAAATTAAAACAATTCCCAGGAAAACAACTGACAAATAAATCTTTGAAGACAAATCAGATAAAGAAAGCATGCATCCAACAGTGAGAAGTGATTCAAATACCTTTCTAACAATAATTAAACATCTCTCATGGCCTAACTGAATTTTCTACTTTTAGAAGAAACTTGACAGAATATTAAAACATAAATACTCATTGCAAAAATCCAACCACATCAGGCAACATTACAACGTCATCAAAAAGACTGTTGTGCTCAATATTTGAACTTGCTAGAGCACATGTAGACGCAGAAATTGAGAATTCAAAGTTGCCAAGTTTTTGTTGGACACTTCCTGTTCAGTTCTTCCCCGGCAGCCAAAGCAAGCACCCCTGAAACTTGCAATCCTCCCTCGAATACCTCCGGCTGAGCCCTGAACTATTATTACTGCCTCCAATGCTGCCCCACAGGTTTGGCAGCTAGTGGGACATTCTTCCAGCGCCAGCAGCTCCCGCCAGGCTCACACACAGCTTCTGAGTACTACACTCTACAGCAGAGAGAAAAGACATATAAACCCATTAAATCCAGGTTCATTTAGGATGCAGAGGATTCATAAAAATACTCAGGACTAAATTACTATACTGTTTTACAATGTTTATAGTTGAGGTCACTTTTTGATCATATTTTCGTATTAAGTCTCACTACCACACTTTGGTTAACATTTAGAAGGGAAAAAAGGGGACTTTACACATAACCAAACAGAGTAGTTTATCATCTGACTAGATCTATTTCTGAGAAAATCTTATATTAGAAAGGATATTATGATCTTCCATTTTTTAAAATTTCTTTATAAGATATTCTTAGCACACTGGCACACAAATAAAAGTTGTTTCAGATAAGACTCTTGCTTGATTTGAACTTAAGTCAATAAAAAGAAAAACATCTTCTAAACTATCTTTTGATCCAAACATGGTATGTTTGCACTAACAAATTGTTCTTGAAAGCCAAGATAAGAAGTTAGGTATCTTAGCAGAAAAAGCTGCATTTAGGCTTCAGAATTTTTTATGTTAATTTTAAATTTTTTGTTTGTTTTATTAACTATAATGAACCAGTAGATAGTATTGTAACTCTGCTCACTTTTGTCCTTTTGTAGTGAATTACAGTGAAAACATGATATCTCTCCCACAGAATTTAACTTACCCACAAATTTATCTCCTATGGAACACTGAGAATCCTGTGTTAAAATGGTTAGCTCTATCTTAACTAAAAGGCTGTATGTAGTAAAGTTTTCTACTTGTCCCAAGAGACGAAGAATCCCTCTAGATCTTACTGAAGAACTGGTTAGTTCAATTACCAGTTGCTCCAAGCCACAGATACGTGGCCTGAGATAGTGCTAACAATGAGACAGACTCACATGAGTAATACTACAGCTCTGGCTGCCTTTGGATTTCTACTCTTCCAACAGAGAGGACAGAAACATCCATAATTCACATTTGTTAGAACTTTAAATACATGCATTTTCCTGAAAACATCAGCAGGTTTCAACCCAAATACAGAAGAGCCCTGGCTACGCTCCTTTTCTGACAGGAAATGTGACAGGAATGGGCATTGAGCTGTTCACCAGGAACCAGGGGGTCCATTTCACGTGAATACACTTATTACCTGCAGGACTGTCACTCGTATTATATTTAGCATTCCCCTGTGGAATGTTCATAGGCCTCTCAGCTTCTTTTTTAATTCATCTCATACACACCCTTTAAATTACACAAGGACTAAAAAGCCTGATAAGTTCCGCTCTGAAATTGCAAATGATATGTACTCATTCAAAGCTTTTGAAAGATGCCAACTTTTTTTTTGGTCTTTTGTGCTGTTGTTTACTATTTGCATAGTCAAAATCAGACTCCATTATTCCAGACATTTGATAAACACACAACCCAAGCCACCACAGCCTGGGAGAGATTACTCGGTAAACTAACACAGACAAAACGTGTGAGAAAAAGATTTCTTACAGCCTAAACTGAAAACAGACAAGGGTACCTCCCATTGAATAAGTTAAGAAATCAAGCCACAAATCAGAAGAATCCCACAAAGTTAACTCAGAATATGTCTACAAGGTGGGGTGAGGCAGATGTCTGTGTTCAATGTGTCCAAGTCCAAATCAGCCAAGCAAAAAGCAGCTCTAGTTTACAAGCCATGTCACTGTGTTAGTTGGGTGCTGTGTCTGCATGTCTGTCCTTCCAGGCTATGTGAGCTTATTCTCAGTGCTGCAAAAATCCAGTCCATCAGCCCAATCAATCAATCTGCCTCTCTGCAGAAAATGACAGTGGTAAGCTATTTTTGTTCATGGTAGCTACACAAACCCAGCTATGTTGCTCTCAAACAGAAGGTACCTTGCTCCTAGACAACTTGTAAGCCAGGGAGGTGAGACCTCACCTGGGCTGCTGCACCTAGCTCTGGGGTCCCCAGCACAGCAGGGACATGGACCTGTTGGAGCAAGTCCAGAGAAGGGACACCAAGTTGATTAGAGGGACAGAACACCTCTCCTCTGAGGAAAGGCTGAGAGAATTGGGATTGTTTAGCCTGGAAAAAAGAAGGCTTTAGGGTAACCTAGTTGCAGTCTTCCAGAATCAACAATTTCTTCCTCTTTACCAAGTGCACAAAACGTCAAAGAGAAAGAACATAAGGTAGATATCTTTTCATTTCCAATAGAGAGGACACAAGATAGATATCTTATCATTTCCATCCCTATTTTCTACCCTACCCCTTCTGCTTTTGCATGTAGCTAAGGGAAGTCACAAAGATACTTCAACAGAGGACAACAGAGAAGTTCCAGCATGTATCTACTGATGTCCTCCCTGTATAATGGAGTATGAATTATTTGCATTTTATCTGTAAAACAGTATAACCATGGGTGAATGATCAAAACACTCTCCTTGTATATGGAGAGGGCACTATACTGTTATAGAACTTTAGTAATAATCATATAGTTTGATTTTATGCCATATGTGTTTATACAACACCAACATTCTAAATATTTTGTCCCAAGAATAACTGGTTACTCACTAAATAATTCATAAGTGGCACAGGATTCCCAGCCACGGGTAGGAAAATGTATCAAGACTTCTAATCACTCAGCACTTCCCTGGCTGCTGCGGAATGTCCACCATGAAATTCCATTGGCAGTTTCAAGGAATTAAAATTACGGAAACCAAATCAAATAGTAAAACCTTCTGAAAGCCAAAAAATAAGAAACTATAGGCACTCCCCCAGAAATCCACAGATTCACAGCCAAGCCTCTGCAAGTCCTTAGTCTTCATCTTATTCTACTATCAAACATTATCAGCAGCATGCCCTTGCGACAATGTGGGCTACCTGTACATCTCCTCTACATGAAAAGTGTACAAAATGATGGGAGTACAGAGAAGGGCCACCAAGATGCTTAGATGCTGGGGTATGAAGTACAAGAAACTCGTGGAAGAGTAGAAATTGGCTGCTTAACAGAAACCAGTCTCTCCTTGATGGTGCACAGGGAAGGACTGAGATGTAAGAGGTACCAGTTGCAGCATGAGAAATTCTGCTAGTCTTCTGCCAGGAAAAACCATACAAACTCCTCACTTTCTAAAAAGCAGCCTCTCTTCACAAGTCCAGTGATTTTAGAGGTTCTTTCCTGCTTTCCTAGCATTAATTAGAAGTCATATACATGACTCTCCTCGAGCCCTGAGAGACTGTGTTGTGGCACCTGCTCCTGGCCATAAAGAAGGGACAAATGGAAAATGGTTGGTTTCCACCAGGCCATGCAACTTAAATGTTTTCTGCTTGGCTGTTTACAGTCTGTGAACTTGGGCACTGATCCTTCTGGATTTGAATGGCATTGGACAGTATTCCTGACCTACAGCCTTGCCTCAACAGCAGCACCACAGCTGTGACATCAGCAACAGTTCAAAATACTCTGGAGACAATAAAGAAGTAGCTTACTAAGAAGAAAGGCCAACTATAAAAAAGCTGGTTAAAAGGTCAACAGGGGCCTCTATGTCTGCCTGTATTTCTCTGAGTACTTATAGAGTGGCTAAACTATACAACAAGGAACACCATAATAAAGTATCCTTAGTGAGACTTTTATATTTTCTTTTGTCAAAACGTTGGAAAATGTGAAACATGTAAAAACTGTCTTAAGAAAGAAGGTTTTATGATATTTGATCTTTGTATACTATGTACTACTTTTAAGTAATCAACAAGAAGGGAGATTTAACCTGTGAAACAGAGAATAGCCAACAAGCTCTAAGTGATGTCCACGTGTTAGAAAGACAAATTACTTGTTGGTAGAACTGCCTTGTTAAGCTTTAGGGCATGACAGGTTTCAGTGATCTCAGACCTGGGGTGAGGTTATCAAAGTTGGGAAGAAGGAAGTGCCACTGATAGTCAACTCAAAAAATGCAGAATTTATGGGCCACAAGGACATTGGGAAGAACTCCCAAGATAAGAAAGAAACTAATAAACTCAACCCAGCAACTGTGCTGAATCAGCACCCACTGGGTAAAAGGTAATTCCACAGGGGGAGATCCAGACAACCAACACAAAAACTCATTGACCCCAAAGAAGAGAAACATCATGGGACTAATAAGGATAAGAAGCAAGAGAATCATTAACCAATAGAAAATAGAACACGAATTAAAAAAAGAACTATGTAACATGTAGCCAATGAATTCATGCTTCTGTTTGCTAAAATGTATAGGGAAAAGTTTTGGTAGTGGTTTTGTGGGTTTGGCATCCAGCACCCCTTTTTGCATAAATTAGAAATAAATCGAGCACCTTGACTATGGGTGTGGGTTGGCCTCTTGCAGATGAAAAAGAACCTATTTTGGGCCAACAAAACTAGCAGTTGCGCTTCTGGTGCAAGGCTCTACCTGAAACCCAGGATTTGGGGAATTCATTAAACATGTCTGTTTTACAAATTTTCATACCTCAGGACATTTTTAAATTTTAGTTCGGTTGACTTTATAACTGTGAATTCTGAATGAATAAAGGATTCAGGTACCAAAAATAAATATTTTACCCAACCAGTATTTTTTAAATTTTTATTTCAGAATTTTTAAGTACAGTTCCAGATTAATACAGAGGTTGATGTCTTATTTTCTTTAAATAAATACTATGGGTTATTGTTTAGAATGCACTAAAGGAGACCATTAATCTCTTATATTGATCCATCTTTGCCTATCTCTCCCTTCTTGGCTCAAGGAAGAATCAAATGATGAAATATTTGATGATAGATTGTGTGAGCTCACAGTATGTGGCTGCATGAACAAATGTGTGTGAAGATAAGCTGTACAGTAGAAAGTGTGCTGATGTGATGAATATAAGAAACATATAAATATAAAGATACACTGCTATCAGATACATTACATGCATGCAAACCATTGATGACTTCTGTCTGTTCTGAAAGCTGAAGATGGAATTTTTTCCCCCTTGCTCAGGAACCTCTGATGACAGAACAGATCCTCATGTTTCTATTCTATTTTAAGCTGCTGAAGGAAGAAGTGCCTAGTATTAACAGTGGCCCACCTTTCCTATCAGAGAATTATATTTCTAGCAAAATTTAACTTTCTTAAGCATTACTATTTTGGTTACAATTCTGCAAATCAGGCTATAGGTCTGATAGTAGCATCCTCTCCCCTTTCACCTGCTTACTCTGTTCTCTTTTTCAAGCCATCTGGGAAATGTTTGTTTCCCATGACTTTCCCAGCCTTTCCAAGAAAACACAGAAGTAGGGATCAATCCCACTTCCCTAAAGTAACTTGGAAAGTCTTAACCACAACCAAATGAATAACAGAATATACTGAATAATAGAAATTATGCAAAAAGGAGTCTCTAAAACCAGACTGCTGTGAACAAAGAAGGTGCCTTAAAGCTGCACATGAGAAACCAGAACATAGTTTTTGAAGCTCATGACTGTTTGACTTTGCACTGTAGCACCTCCTACATAGGAGTATCAACCTGTAGATACCCCTGTATCAGGTAACGTGGATGGAATTCAGATGCCCAAATTTAGATGTTGGAGGTGTCACCTTCACGCAGCTTTTATAGAAAATGAGAAAAAACTTGCACTTCTAAGATGCAATTCATTCAGCCTGGTTTAGACACTCACCCTAAGATGAGATGCACTGCACACCACACATGACTATTTGCCCTCCTTGAATATAAAGTGAAGAGCTATTTCAGATGTAGATATCTAAAATTAGAGGGTATGGATCCCATCTTGTATATGAAGCAAATGAAACTAATTATATTGACCTTTTCAATAACACACTCATTTCTGTCTACGAGTGTTGTCCTGCCTATGCCCTGAGACCACCACAGGTACAATGAAGTACCACTCTACTGTTTGTTCCATGCAAGAAGGAACCCACTAAAGTACGCAGCATAAATTGCACTATGTAAATCTTGAGAAAATGAAAAAGGAGGGAAAGATGGACAGAATCATAGGAGCAAGGACCAAGACAAGGAGAAAAGGAAGAGACAAGAAATAGCTTCGTTGAGAAAGAGTAGAGATTGAAAACTGCTGTTTTCTCAATCAGATAAGTGGTACTCACTGAATTGGTATGCATTCAATGTTTAATATTGTTTTTAGCACTCCATGCATTACTAAATGCCAGTTGTATGTACCTGCATACAAGAAGAACTTTTTGTTTGTGCACCTTCCTGGGTAGTTTCTACAGTGGTGTTTTATAATAGTAATTTCTCAAAACACCCTTCTGTTTTTATTTGTCACTATTTCCAAATGTGGATCTGACACACTCAAACCAGAGGTGCCAGGACTGGCACCTAGTTTGAGTAGAATAGAACCTGCTTTTTAACAACAGTCCTTGTTTTAACAGACATTTGACTATTCAATACAGAGCTCCTATCACCTGAACGGAACTCAGCACTACTACGGATCAGATTCACCTGGATACAGTCAGGTACACCATCTCTTCAAATAAACATCCAACAAAGGCAGAAATATCCCCAAAAATAAGGAAAAAATCCTTCACTGTGATTGGCATGAGTCCATTAACTCACATTTTAATTTTTTGTGATAATTTTTTCTAATTTAAGGGGAAAAACACAAACTACAAAAGTCAGCAATTCTTGTGCACCACAGCAATCAGGAATGATGTGCCACTCTTCTCTACCAGGTTCTACCTTTCATACCCTGACATCCAAGCAAGCTGACTAGGAAGGCAGCAGCAGTCTTACTGGTTCAGATTTTTTTAACTGTCATCTGATTTTGAAAAGGACTAAATTAAAAAGAGAGTGTTCTTCACACTGGTGTTTACACAGCCACCAAACCCACAAAATCCACAACACAGAAGCAGCAGCTGATGCTAAACTCATGCAGGAGAGACAGACTACTACGTTCATGGCACAGATGTCATTTTCACAGGACAGTATTTTTTTACTTCTTAAGAATACAAAAAAAAGCAAGTGAGTGTTTTAGCATGTCATCCTTCTTATCTTAGTATATTTCTAGAAACATATATTTTTACAAAGGACCAATTTCCTGATTAGGTCACAGTACAGAAAAAAACTTTGGAAAAAAAAGTTCTGCTTTTAATTCTTTGGTCGTGATAGCTTAAGAGATCTTCTTTCACCTATAAAAAATTAAAATACTAAACCTTTATTCCTAATGTGTTCTGTTAATATTACAGATTACCAAGAATTGTACCTCAAACCAAATTACCCTTTTTCATTTCCACCTCTCATTAAGTAAGTGCAACTAGGAACACTTGCAGAAATCCATATTCAGTCTTACAAAAGAACACAGGTGAATGTTTCCTTTTTCTTTTTTTCAATGAGACGATGCACAAATGTGAAGTTACACACACAAAGTACATTGAATTGAGGGCTCGTATTTTACTGTATGAAACAGCTGACTGTATAACAGTTTCCTACATGTTATTCTTATCAATCAATTGAGCTACTAATGATCTGTGTTATTACACACTGTTTTTCACAGGATGAAGCATTTGCTCTTCATCCTTTTCCAAAATGTGATGTTACACGTGGGCTGTGGAGCAGACCTCCTTCTCCTCTTCTAACACAGAAGGCACAGAAGAGTAACTTAGAGAACATTGAAGTAGGGAAGAGATACCAGATCTTGGTCTCACTGACTCTTTCTCCACTCAGAACATAACTTTTCTTCACATTCAACATATTTAATGGATGTGCATGTTCCTCCCCAAGATAAGGCATAATTCCACAGTCTAACTTTCCTTGGATGCAGCCTAATGCTGTTTCTCTTTCCTTAAATTTATGATATTATTGAACCCTTAAAAATTTTTGTTTCCTTGACAAATCACTGCAGAATAACAGTCACATAAGTTTCTTTGCCCTCACATATTTAATATGTTGATGAAGGTGAGCTGAGTTTATTTAATCAGGGGAGAGGAAAGTAATAAAAACAAGGGTGTCGCAGGTGGTAGCATTTCTAACATGCTCAATAGCACATATCCGTGTTCCTTGAAACTGGGGAAGTAATGAGCAGCAAAAATATCCTCCTTTTTCACAGTGATCACACTGACACATTTGGGGCAAGAATCTAGCTACTGTCATTTATATGGTAGCCAACTCATAACTGGACCAAGTAACTTGTCTGGTCTTGACCATCAAATACAAAAAGCTCCAGATTCACAGCATAGCATACCTTGTGAGAAATACTGCTAAACAAACACACCCCAAAGATACACAGTTTTCTTTGTCCGCCTGCAATCAATTTCCTGCTACAAAGTTCAATTCCAAGCCATCCTCTTAATTTTTAAAGTTGCCATTGGGTGGAGATCATTCAGTGTCCAAACCATGACAACTCCACAAGGACATGACCTCCAAGGGACCAAATAAAAATTGGTTTCATAATATGATGTAGTTATCTACAGGATGGTGACAACTATAATTCCTTTTCATTTTTTCACTGCACCTTCTTCTGTTTAGAGGATCGAATTTGTAGCTATTATCTGAGAGAAAGAGATTCTACAAGGTTGTGATGGAAAAAGTAACACAGAGGGGGCTGTACAAAAGTAACACAGTTCATCTGGCTGCCCTGATTTAAGACACCCATGAACACAGGCAGTACAGCAAAACTTTCATAGAGACAGGAAAATGCACACTTGTGGTTTCAAGTTTAAAGGAGTTGGGCTGCTTGTTTGGTTTTTAGTGCAAGTTTTTTTTATGCCAGCATTTTTTTTATGCCATACTGGGTATTGTTATTCCAGATAAATTACTAACAGCAAAGGAAAGTATTGGTTACTTGAAAAAATAACATCAAACTAGAAAAACAGCTGATAAGATAATTTTTAAACTATCGTATCATATAAATAGGTGTCTTCAAACTGCCAGACGACATGCTTGCCATGTGCCAAACCATGTCTCTCTCATAGCTAAAACCGTGGCCACTAATTAAGCATCTCGAATCTTCAAAATCATCCCTGTTAACAGGATGCTCTATCTGGCCTATGCAGTGTCCTTGAGACCAAGCATTACAGCCTACCATTCATGTAATAATAATAAAATAAACCATGTCTTTTGAGTAGTGCTACTATAATATTCTAGATACTCAAAAAATTGCATTTAGTGGTTTTGGCTGTATAATAAAAGCTTAGTTCATTCAATTTTTTAAAAGAAAACAAGGGTAAAAGAAAGCTACAGAAACAAGAGAAGTTTGTGCTCTCTGAAGATGACCAACTGCAGTTAAAGATGGTGACATACGAGTATTTTCAAGTTCTGAAGCACAATCCCAGCCTGTTATGAATAGCAGGATTGGTTCCTTGACCAAAACCAAAATCCCCCAGTATTTTGTAACAGGAGTTACAACCCTATTCTTTCAGAAGACTTGCAATTATTAGACTTCTCTTGTAATTTAGGCACATAACTTGAAGACAAATTTATGCAGTAAAAACATCCTGGTATCTGGAAGAAAAAGGAACCCACACCTAGATTAAAGACTTACTCCACTTTTCTTATGCCACCATTCATTTGCCCACATCTAGATATTCATAACAGTTTTGGGCCCCTCAATACAAAACACACTGATAAAAAGGGACAGGTTGAGCACAGAGCCCCAGGATGCTGAGGGGCTGGAGATCTTGCCCTGAGGAGTGGTTGGGGAAGCAGGTTCAGCCTAGGGAAGAGATGACCACAGAGAGGACCCATCACCCGCCTGCCAGTATGCATGAGAGGGCTACCAAGAGCCACAGGGCTCTTCAGCAGTGCAGGACAGGTTGGTGTTTAAAGTTTTCAGTAATATATTTCAATATCAAACGTCATTAGACTATACTTTAGTCAAGTTCTAACTTCTACCTGATGTCTATTTTTCTACAAGTACTAATATTTTCATACAGAACCACCTACTGAAACTTACAGATTTCTCGATTTGAAGCAAACACCTGAGAGATCAATAGGTTACAACTTTTTTCTTCTTTTTTTTTTTTTTTAACGTAGGCAGCACTGACATGTTCTCACTGCCCGGCTCGAGATATTCAGATCTGAGCAGTATTAACCAAACCCATTCCTGACGTAGCCTCAAGTTCACCATACGCTACTGTGAATTACCTTCGCGTCAGAGGCTTTACTGCTCGGCAACCCCACAGCCTCACCGAGGTTCCCCATTCTGCGGCCACAGGCTGTAAACAGCCCCCGGGGAATGCCTGTGTCCCCAAGAAGCCAGCATGCACTAGACAGTCATTACGCACGGCAGACATGGAACCACACTGGGCAGCAACAAGTACGGGGAGCACTGTAGCAGAGTGTTGTCAAGCCCTTCTCTTTCATCTTCGTCCTCTACTACGTCCAGAAAAAGCGAGCACAGAACAAGCCCACTGCTGCAGAAGAGTAAAAGCCATTGACACACGCCAGGCGCCCTTAGGAGGCTGGTTTGGGTCAGGCAGCCTCCCCCTGCTGCGGGCACAGGGCTGACTGTTACTTATTCACACACGGGCGCTGCTGTTTGTCAACACGGCTCGGGCGCCGCTCCGCCAGCAGGCTGGGGCGAACGCGGGACGGGAAGGCGGCTGCGGGACACGCGCTTCCCTCCTCGGGAGGAAACCCCTGGGCTCCAGCCCTGCCCNGTGCCCGGCCCGCCGCTTGTCCCCGCCGCCCGCTCGGGTGTCGCGCTTACCGCGGGTCCGGCGACTCGAGGGACGAGGCGGGCGGCGGGGTCCAGGCGGGCGCGGCACCGCCGCTCCCCCGGGGATGCTGCTCCTTCTTCTTCGGGCGCCAGTGGGGGAACGCGGGGCGCCGCTTGGGCGCGGCGGCGGCGGAGGGGCGGCG
>VZRM01000044.1:32179-50226 GCA_013397955.1 Grantiella picta | reverse complement strand
CCTGTTCCCTTGCGCATGCTTCCCTGGTTCTCGGTCCAAGTCCAGGTCTGAGAGCCAACTTGTACCGGTCCTGGGGTCCAAGGGCGGGATGCTCGGTTACACTTGGTGATTTCTCTCAATTATTTGGCTCTCTTCTCTCCATCCTCCCCGATACCAGGTGGGCACAAATTCATTATGGGAATAATAAATGGTTTGCAGCAAGCATATCCTAGTAAATCATTATCCAATCTCTGCCTCTCTAAATCAGCTTAAGAATATGATTATTATTATCCAACTTCTAGTTCTTTTAAAATAATAATTTCCATTTTACCCTAAATCAATACCACAGTTGCATTTCAGTCCTATCTTCAGTGTTTTGATCATTTACACCACAACTTTTTAAAGCTGAAGATCTAATTAATTGAATTATTGTCTTCAACACTTTTTTGTTTCAGATCTGACTGCAAACTGAAACCTGCTTTTACATGTTAAACACTGACAGGACAAATATGAAAAGTGCATTTTCAGTCCATGCTTACTGAGAAGAAAGATTTGACTTCAGAGTTTGTGGTATGAAGCTGGGATAGACACTTGAATATGCATTAGTTCACAGGGATTTGACTCAGATGAATGGAATGCTGGCTGATAGATTCTTGAAAATTCTCTAACCCTACATTTTTGGCTAATGGCAAATGGAGAATCACATTTTGCTCTTCCTGTAGCAAGTCAGAAAAAAATTGCCACAAGGCATTCCTCTTCTAAAATCCTTTTGGCAGTTTGGGCCATTATAGAGAAACTGGGAACCAGGATTAGAGAGGAAATCTTTGCTAAGAAATCCGAAAAATTGAAAGCTGGAAAATATCACTGGTGCCACCTGGAATTACACCCCTAATTACCTTAATAATTGGGGTTTTAAACTCTGAGAAAATCAGACTGTGTTGAAAGCATTCTTCTAAAAGTACTTGTGGATTTTAAAAACCCTTGCAAACATTGAGCAATCATATTCCCTTAGATGTTAAGAAACCTGACTGTCCCCAGTATTTAAAGTAAAAGGTTGAAATTATTGTACATAGTGGTTTCTCACCCCATTCCACTCCTTATTCTATCTTTTTAGCTAAGGGAATAGTTGGATTCTAGAATGCAGAGGAATTTTTAGTTAAATCTCAGTCCAAATATTCATCCAAATATTAATCCTGTTTTCTTATTTGAAGTGGGATAATTTGATGTAAGCTACATTTTAAAAATAAAACAAAAAAAAATCAAGATTAAAAAAGTCCAATATATAATTCTAGTATTTTTTAAAGCCTCTGCATTTTTACCCTCCATGTTTTTTTGTCTCCTCTGTGTAAACTAATTTTTATGCATGCTCTTTCTTGTAGACTAAATATTGAGGTGATAGAGCATACAAGCTGCAGAAATATTTACAGCCTTCAGAAAAAGACAATTCAAGAATTATAGACTCCTTAGAGGGACTTGATCTAGCCCCTTAATGCGGTCCTTTTTTTGTGCTATCTCAGTTCTTTGCAGGAAAAAAGACTGAGATTGACCGACTAATGCAGCAGTAGTGATTGTAGCTTTGATAGTGACAAAAAAGGGGTGTATTACTCAGTGCTGAAGGAAGATCTTTACATCAAGCTCACATTTCCTTACATGTGACCTAGTTTTAACTTAGCTTTTTGTTTTCTAGGGTATATTCCAAGTAGTGTGGTGTATAATATCTATACACCAGAATATTAGTTTTACAAATCAAAAACCTCAACTTCAACATCCAGCATCAGGATGTTGGGCTTTGCATCTTATTCTTAAATTAAACTACAGGAAAAATCTACACTGACTCTTTCTCTTTGTTTTGGTGTTGAGGACACAATGATTTAGAAATCTAAGTATATTTTACATGGTAAGTAGTTGCTGCTGTTGTTGATAATACCGATAATTTTAAAATCCATCTATTAATCTTCTGGCCCTACCAGGTAAAAAAAACTTGCCATACCTGTTACTACTTCATCTGTCCATCTTGCTTGGCTTATGGCCTACTCTTTATAGGGGAGACTTTTCAAATAATTTTCAAACTTCAGGTATATAGCTTAAGGATCAAGGATGTCAACATCCATGTTCCCAAAAAGTCCTGCTAAAAGGCTGCTTTGCTGCTGAAGAGGGCTGGACTCACTTAGTGTTTCCTTCACAGTTTTTGCAGTGTATCCAGTCTTAGCAATGGCTAGATCAGATAGGTCTGGTACTGTCCATATCATTAGTGGAATGACTCTGGGGTACAGTTTTTGCTTACATGGGTGAGAAATCTGTGCAGGACCTATTTGCCTAAGATAGAGCTTTCTCCCTTTGGTTGAAGTTATGCTGTATATTCCTCAAAGACACTCAGAGATTGGGTGCATTGATGAAAAAATATTGTACCCAGTGTAATTGCTTCCTGGCCACAATACTATGGACTGGAAAAGCACCCCCAAGTATTGATTATAATATCGTCTCATGAGCTGCTGACTATTTTGACTTCCATTGACTGACCTCTTTTTATCAACTTGAAAGATGTCATGCAAAGACCTACACAGAGAAACAAATTACTTTAGGACAAGGTACAGAACTACATATGAGATTATTATCTGTTTCGTTTTTCTTTTCAATCACTCATAAATGTTTTACTGGGACACAACATCATGATCTATGGAATTTGTGTGAACCTAGTTCTCACAGTTGAATACCATGCAGAGTGTGGGAAAAACAGTAACTTTGCTATAGAGAGAGGTCTCTTCTGAGCCAAATGGATGACATCTGAGACATCAGAATAACGTGCAAGAGGAAAAAAGAGTTGATGATTACAGTGTCGGATACATACAGCTCTCAGGACATAGAAGAAACCGTAGGTTGCAAGCATAATTGGCAGAGGGCACACAAAAGCAATTTCACAGGGACATATTTTCATTCTGTGCAGACAACATGAGGCTAACTGGCTTTAGTTGCAGTATTAATCAGGAGACGGGTTCAGGCTTTCAAGATTATATGGTGCCGTCAGTTGCAAAAACTGAAAAAAGTAACATCATGTCTTGCTTTCCTGCAGACTGAAGACAAAATTTGGCGCAGCAGTTTAGTGTTTATTTATTGTATAGTCTTTAAACACTGTCCTTGGGAGCTGAATAATTAATGTCAGCAAATAAATGCTCTGGCTTTTCCCCTCCAACTTTTCCTGCTTCAGTGCGTGTTGCATACATTCTCCTAGTGTTGTGACCATCTGAAAGGACAGCATTTATAAAGGTACAAAACTAATTTTCAAGATGAGAATTAAAAAAATAGCCTCTGTCAAAACTATCTAGAAGACAAGTACAAAGATCAAGGGCAGGAAATCCTGACTCCTCCACAGAGCAGCACATCTCTGCTTGGGTTGCTAGACCCAGAACATCAACCCCAGATCATTCATTAGGAAAGGCCACTATGTAATTGGTCCTTGCCCTTCTGATTTTTACCATTCTTACTGATCTGGATATCCTTAAATAGTTGTGGTATCTATTTGCAACATGCATTACTGGTAGTGAAAGTTTCCCATTCCTGGGAAAGGGGGTGTGTGTTGAGAAACCTATGTTTTCCTTGTGAAACCAGAGGAGTGTAGCAGTAGCAGCATCCAGCAATTCTGACTAGCATGGATCCAGCACTACAGCTGAAGTGGGAAGACCCAAAACCAAATATGGCCACATGGAGCTATTTGGAATTGCCATGCATACTTGCATCTGGGACATTTTTATATATGCTGTGGCCTCTTACTACGTGATGCTGAAATTATATTTTTTATGTATTTGTTCCCACTTCTCCCTCAGATTCCTGACAGATGTAGCAGGGAGTTGGTGGGTTGAGAGCTAATTCAATGACCATCCATCTAGTCGTACTAGAAAGCACTAGGTGAAAACAGAGCAAATTTATTGTGAGAAAGACCTGCTCCTAACAAGTGGATGAAAGCAAGTAAATCATAAGAAGAATATGTTTTCCATCATTTCAGCTCATGATTAATATAACAATAAATAATAAAATCTAAGAATAACTAAGACTAAGTATCAAAAGACAAAAAGTGAACAGGAGAGGTATGCTCATAAAGGACCACTGAAGACTGCACCATTTTCCCAGTATTTGGGGGATGCACTCTGCTCCATGGAAATAAACGCTATGGAAATAGTAGGCGAAGGGAAATAGCCATGGAAACAAATAAGAAAGTCTTCTGTAGTTTTAATTACCTCTATTACATGGCCATGACAGTTTGGTCAGAGAAGAACAAAGGAAAATAAGTCCCATTGGTCCTTATTCCTACGTTTCAACATTTCTCCCATCCCTTGGAATGCATGCATCGTCATTATGGGATTTCTGGTTGTGACTTACAAATAAGTTGCTATAGGAAGTTAAAAGATATCCCTGTGAAACTGATTCTGGACATAATGGGTAAAGTTTCACTGAAACTGTGATCATTTACGAAAAAGTTACCTGTTCCTGTATTAAGAGAGGGAAGGAGAAAAAAACGACAATATATTCATAAACCAGGAGGAATAAATAAGTTGTTCTGTTTCTACCAAATTTTTGTTACAACTTTTTCTTTCTTTAAAATTATATTCTATTTCAGCAGACTTGAACTTTTTGTATAAAACCCTGCAAATAACTTCCTTCCTTTACAGTTGTAACTGTACTCTGTGATTTACTGCAGGAAGGGTATTTTACTTCTGACTTCCTGAACTGCCTGCAAGCAGATCTGGTCCAATGTGGTGCCCTCCTGAAAGACAGAATTTTGGTTGCTGGTCCACCAGCCATGCTAAATTTATATTAACAAGTTGTATAGATCTAAAGATGCCAGAGAAGCAGATGCTTTATGTTTAGTCAGGGTCTTTTGCCATCACGCATTAGAGAACAAACTTAATTCATCCAAAGTCACATACCTATGTTAGATTTTGTTAACAATCACCCTTTTGTCAAGCAGGATATTTTACTAATTAAATTACTTATGGGTAGCTGTGCAAGCAGGCTCAGTCCTGTGACGGTGGACTCAAGGCTGATACTCTAGATGGTGGCAGGCATTAGCATCAGCAGTTTATTATCCCTTGGTACACCTTTCTATACCCTTTCTTCACATGTATAACAGGTGTTCCTTATTACATTACAGTTGGTTAGCAAACTATCCACAGGTGCCTTTTCTAATTAGTCATACACATCCACATTTTCTGCTTCTTTCTCTAACAAAGTTGTTGATCTCGCTTGTTTAGAGGCACAGCTTTAACTTATTTAGGTCTAGGCTGCCCGCAGCCTGTTCCTATCATCCCACAATCCTCATTCTCTTTTTAGCTCTCAAAAGAAGGACAAAGTGATCTTTAGCAGCTATTACTGTTCTCTCTGGTTTATTTCCTACCCCATGTGTGTAATAAAACTGCTTCTTGATCTCTCTCTTGACTTGGAACCTTCAGTGACTGGGAGAGAGTAATGAAGAGAGAAGCTGGAGTAGTGGGGACTCAGCAGTAGGAGACATGCTTGTATGTGGAGATTCAAAGAGGAAGACAGAGAGCAAAGGAGATATTGAACAGGAAGGATCAAATGTTGGATATGAAGAGCTGCAGAGAAAAGTGGTAGAGAAGTGAAACAAAAATAACTGAGGAAAGTAAAGATGGGGTGAGGAAGAGATAGGGAGATTAAGCAAAAGATGAAAACCCAAGAAAAGATAACTTACCACAAGCTGCATGTATGTATCTGTAACATGTATGTATTTGCTTTAATTGATTTTTATCCAGAAGTTATGCATCTAGGCTTCCTACTTAAACATTCCAGAAGATAATTTCTTCAACCCATTTTATAATTGCCTACTGCTGTTTGCTGACTACAGAGGGAGCTGAGAGAGTTTAAACTTGAAGGCTAGATTTTAGCTGGCTCAAGTTTGGAAAAATTATCTCTACTTGCTCTATTAGAGCTTAATTTTTTTTTTAACTGTAAAAGATGTGGCTTTCTTAGATATAACTTAGTATTCTTATAGGATTAGGATGAAACTGTAGGTCAGCAAACTAACTGGGGGGCAAGAAAAAACTTTATGTCAAAATAATCTAGCTTGACATTCTTTTCCTTCACCCATGTGTAAAGACTGTAACACTTTTTGATTTGTGTTCTGCTTTGTATATAACTAAAGAATTAACTCTAATAGCATTTTAGACATCTCACCAAATTGGGAGGGTCAAAATATAAGTATAGGAAAGGTCTCTAAGCACAGCACCTAAGAATGGAGATTTTTAAAAAAGTTGTGATTATATAAGAACTTTATTCTGTTAACCAGGTGTCCCAGTCTTCACAATTGTAATTATGATCTCCTAAAACTTCACTTGCCATAACTGAGAATATAAACCTGAGTTATTGTTATTCAGTGTGAATTAAAGGATCTTAATATCTTTCTTTATCTTCTCATTCCTTATCTAGAAGCACTGAAAGCTATGGATTTGTCTTCCAGTTGAGAAGGGGGAAGTATTGCTTTTAATTCAGTTGTGTTAATCCTGAATACTTGTGGAAAAAACTCATTGTTAATTGTTTTTGAGGGGAGAAATGAAGAATTTTTCACATGTGTGCACTTTTCCCATGTTTAAATGTCTGTCTGTAAGTGCAGGTGTTTCTTAGTCCTGTGATTTCAAAGTAAAGCATTAGAAACTTTTCTTTTTGCTTCCTTGAAAAAAAATCTTGAGTAGGGACTCAGTAGAAAATGAGTGTAAGTAATTTTGCTAAAATGCTGCAAATGGTCTTGGGCATTTAGGATTAAATCACAGGATTTAGGTTCAATTGTGTACCTTCTTACTAGCAAAGTCAGAAGTATATGATAATGTTTGCCTCAGCTGTGTGAAAACAAAAAAAACAATGAGGTTATTTTGCATATGTGAAAGATTAAAAAAGAAGTATATAGAATATTTCCATGGGAAATGAATGGATTAAGTAGGCAAGCAAAATTTCACATTGGGAAGAAGAATTACTTACTGAAATAGATGGCCTTGGGATTAAATGTTTCATCTTCCTCTCTATGTCTTTGAAGACTGAAATGTGCAAATGAAATTAGCACAGTACAGCCTGGCACAGATTAGCTAAAAGCCTTTTGTATGTTTTCTGCATGACTCCACACCTGTGCTTGGTAATTTTTATTATGAAGTCTGTAAAAAATGAAATGTGTAAATGTGTGCTTGATCCTCTAAACGGAACCTTTGTGTAACCATTTCTCTGGAAACTGCTGCAGCATGCTCCAGTACTCCTTGTTCTGCATGTCTTGTTTGTGCAGCCAGCACCCTCATGCTGACTGGAGCTGCGGCTGTGTTTTCTGTTGTTCAGAACAGCATCAAATTCTATATGAGCATCTGTCAGGTGTGGATGCACTGACCTAATCGTGGAGGGAATGAAAATCTATAGTAGTTATTAACAAATTTTTTTTAAAGAAAATATTCATTAATTATTCTAATTAGTTATTAATTATGAGCAACTCTGTCCAACATGCATGTTTTTAAGCGAGCACATGATTTTTGCAGGTTTAGTGTACCATCTATCACCTACTGTTGCAGGGGACAAACGCAGACAGAAGCATCGTCCCTGGGCACAAGCGCGCGGAGTGTGGGCGCTTGCGACCACGGGAGGGCACTGCAATCCTCTTGCTCCATCGGAGCTCCCAAGGCAGGGCCACGTTCCTGGGAAATATTTTAAAGTTTCAGGAGGAAGCTTGAAATTGTTATTTTTTTTTAAACATCGAAAAGCTATTTCCTTCTCATTTTATGATTAATAAAGTAACCTCTTGTAGCGGCCCAGGTGGCTGAGTTAGAGCTTGGTGTCCTTGAAAGTGTGGAGGACTGGGAAGAAATTGGAGATGGGCCAGAGGGGAGTGAAGAAGAAATGGATTTTCCCTCTGACCTCCCATCCCTGTACTACAGATAGTATGGGCCACTATCTCCCTCCAACCACTCAGTTTACCTTTATCTCAGTGTTAGTGCATTGGTTGTTTGTTCTATAATTCACTTGTATTCACTTTCTTATTAGTTCTAAAACATGTAATCCCGCCTTGTTAGCCCCCCTGTATAACCCGATGCACAGCCTTTGTTCGAGACTCTTCAGCTCTCAGACTCTTCAGCTTTTACTCTTCAGACTCTTCAGCTCTGTACTCTCTTCAGTTCTGATCTCCATGTAGCCAATAAACCCCATCTTTTATAAACTGAAGAGTCCTCAATCTCATCTTTTTCTAAGTCGACCTCCAGAATCCCTCTCTTCTCTCGTGCGTAGCCCCCGTGCCGGTGCCAGCAGAAAGAACCACTGTGGGTAAAGGCTCCCCTGGTCATGACTTTAGGGTGTCGCCCCCACAACCTCTCACTTTAATTGTATTCCAGCATGTACACGTGTACAAGGTTTCATAGCAGTTACCCATGAACAGTTTGTGACTTAATCATCTTTCACTATTACTCTATCCTTTTCACTCTCCTTAACCATCAATACCTCTTGTTTCCCCGTGTATACTTTTACATTCCTCTTTATCCTTATTTTTCAGGGTGTATTATTTTATTTATTGTAACCAAAATAGAAGAGTAAAACCATAATACAATCCTATACAAACCACCTGTATTTAAAATATTTATGTAAGTCAAGAAAAGGCAATATTAAGGATGCCCATGCAAAGAACCCAAAGGAAAGTAAAACCAAAATCCAAACTCACCACCAAGAACAGAGGCAAATATCTTTTCATTAGGCCTATAAATAACTTCTCTGTAATCTGTTGTTAGTCTAAATGAATTTGTAACCTGAAAATTAAATATCTATTTAACTTGAACATTTCTCTGCTAAAAATGGAAATGCTTACAAGAGAAAGTCTGGAACCTATCAGACCACAACCTGAAAAGAAATTTTATCAATGCTTCCAGAAACAGAAATTTTTGTGATAATTATTGCTCTTGTAACATACCCCACTTTTGGTTATACCAAACGTTCTTTTCTTTACATGCGACAAAAGCTGTCTGCACCAGAGAGAGACATCTCCCTGGAATAAATGCAACATGCCAAAGAGTCTGACTTAAATTATTTTCAAACTTGGATCCATTTAAAACGGCACTGTTGGAAGTCAGGGCAAGTGACTCTGAATGGATTATGAGCACAGGGATATTCAGCATCACATGCCTGCTTTACTACTCTTTCCAGATTGATATTCCTTCTAATTTTTAACTTGTAAGCAAGCTACTTCCATAAAATAAATTATGTCATCTGACAACCTGACTTTGTTATATATAGTGTGACATTTCCAAGCCTCTACTCTGCAGTCTGAAGAGCTGCACACTGTGAATAATCCCAGGGCCCTGTCTAATCCCTCTCCTTGGGCTACCATGGCCATTGCTTAACCCTAAACAATTTAGTCTTAATCTGCTGGTTTATGTACATCTCTGCTATATGTCTGTACATCTCAATATTTTGTATCTGTCTGTGAGTTTGACTGGTCCTTCATTCCCGTGACACTAGAAAAGGAGCAGTAAAACATTAGAGGTTGCATGTTCATTACTGATGGAGAAAATCTTGTGTCAAATGTTACAGTATTTTTGTAATCTAACTGAAATAAATGAGAGATGGAAAAGCTTCTTTTTCACTCAAGTGTGCTTGTAATTTGATGCTGTCCTTGGTCCTCACAACACACAAATATAAGTTGTGAAGATTTCCTTCAAAAGCTGTTGTTTAATGCTAACTTCTGCTTAGAACATGAAGAAAAAGAGAAGGGGAAAACTTTCTCTAATGCAGGATTCACTTAGAGGACTTCAGCTGTCTTAAAGATACTGTCCCAGGTTTTCACCCAGTTTATTGTCATACCTCCAGAGGGAGAGGCAGTGAGGGAGAATAAACCCTTGTTCACCAGGAATGGGGTGATTACAGGGCAGGTGACAAGAGGAAGGGGGAAGGCAGAGACCAAATATATGGCAGATTTGCAAAAGGAAGACCTGTTTTGTTGATATGTGTCCCTCTTATTGTCTAAGGACAAAGTTAGGGTTGAATTCAGCCATGGCAAACACTATTTTTCTCTTTTGTACTCTAGATGCTGAAGCTTGTGTTTCTTTACTGTGGTTCAGACTGTGGAGAGTCAATTAAGTGAATGCCCTTTGGTTTGGGAAAGGAAGAAAGTGAAGAAGTAAGTGCATTTAAAACAAATATAATCAACAAAGTTAGCTAGGTTTGTTGTCCTGTGCTTTAGTGTCTTGAGGTCAGTCTCCTGAGTAGACTCAATGAACAAGGATGTGCTTTCAGGATTGCATTGATGGAGACATTAGGATAGTTTGCATCCTCCAGCTACCTCCCGTTTACAGGAAATCTGAAGGATCTATCCAGGACTGAGCTTACTGAGTTTGAAAACTACTAGGAAAAAACCAATTAAGGCAGAGATCTAAAGTAAGGTGATTTTTGTACTCACAAGTGATAGTTATATAACCAAGCTAAAAATGAAAGTAACAGACAAATGCGCTGTGCAAGGCCACCACGGCCTAATTCCCAGTTAGAGCTGCTGCCTCACAGTACACCTAGCTGTGAATTTTCAACTTGTCAAGCATTAAACAAGAATGTATTTTACAGTGATTACTATACTGCTATTACCGAAAGGCTTCTTGGAATAAATGAACAGATCCAGCCAAAGCTGAGTCAGAAAAATCCAGTAAATTTGCATGAGGGTGCTCTGTAATAGCCATGTTTAAAAACCTCAGGCAGTTCTGATGTCATGGAGAGGTGCTTTTTAAGGGGAGTAAATATAAATTCAACACATTGTCATGGATTAAGGGGAGTAAATATAAATTCAACACATTGTCATGGTTTAACCCTAGCCAGCAGCCAAGCCTCATGCAGCCACTCACTCACTCTCTCACCAGCTGGACTGGGGAGAGAATTGGAAGGGCAAAAGCTGGAAGACTTGTGGGTTGAGATTAAGAGTTGAATTGGGAAAGGAAAAGCTGTGCACACAAACAAAGCAAAACAAGGAATTTATTCACTGCTTTCCGTGGGCAGGCAGGTGTTCAGCCTCCCCCAGGAAAGCAGAGCCCCATGATGCACAACAGTTACTTTGGAAGACAAACATCATCACTCCAAATGTTCCCCCTTTCCTCCTTCTTCCCCCCACATTACATACTGAGCATAACATCCTATGGTCTAGAATATCCCTTTGGTCAGTTTGTGTCACCTGTTTTGACTGTGTCTCCTCCCAACTACCTCCAATTTCCTTGCCAGTGTGGCAGAACGAAAACCAGGAAATAACTTTGTTCTTTATAAGCACTGCTCAACAACAACATAGAAACATCCCTATTACCATCACTGTGTTCAGCACAAATTGAGAACATAGCTCCATACCAGCCACTGTGAAGAAAGTTAACTCTACCCCAGCCAAAACTAGGAGACATCCTGATCATTCATGATCATTAAACATTTATTACTGTTAAATATTTTTATAAAGAATATTCAGATTTGAGGCAAAATTGCTACTGCAATCTTGTACCTCTTTATAAAATTCCAAGTAATATAATTCTGATTTTAACTGCTCTAGCTGATTATTAGAGACAGTAAAGGTGTCACTTTTTGAGGCCGATGCCATTTGGCTCATCTATCCCTTGGGGAAAAGAAAGCTATTGACTGGCAAGCTTGACACGGGAGCTGAAAACTCCTGCTGTAATCATCAGTATAACATCAGAAATTAGGATGATTTGATTAAACATCTGAATAGCCTTAACAGAAACGAAGGGCCGGAGATGCTGCCCCTAGAGTCATTTGCTAAACACATTATTTTTTCAAGTGTCCGCCATAATTACCTGCGTTTCTGCTGTACTCATAAAGTGAATGCTTTGACGCAGCATGTTGTCGATTGCATGCTTCATATTAGAGACACTGACACATTGCCAGTGGTTTCCCATGTAATCAACAGACACAGCTATTCAGGTTCACAGTGTGTTCCAGATGTCAGTGGCTAAATCCATGTTGTAAGTATGGTGTTTGGGTTGGTTTTTTTTTTATTGCTAGTTGGTACTCCTTTCTTTATTTTGTTATTTATAACTCCAAGTTTTCTTGGTGAAAAAGAATAAGAAAAGTGATCAATATTTTATCTTTCTTTGTAATTTTAAATTATTTTCTTTCCTGTTGGTCTCGCTCTCTTTTTTTTTTTTTCCCCAGTGATTTTGTTGAGTAACACAGTGAAGTGCTTGGAACTCANGGTATTATTTTTAAGGTATTATTTTATATTTATAAATTAATATGTAATTTATAAATATATTATTATTTATTTAAGGTATTATTTTTAAGGTATTATTTTATATTTATAAATTAATATGTAATTTATAAATATATTATTATTTATTTAAGGTATTATTTTTAAGGTATTATTTACCAAAAAATCCCCCAAACTAAAGAAGAGTTAGCCTNTTTTTTTTTTTTTCCCCAGTGATTTTGTTGAGTAACACAGTGAAGTGCTTGGAACTCATCTTGAATGTCTTTCCCTGGTGACTGAAATGAAAGGAAGCACTGTGTATGTGAGGCTATAGCATGAGTTGAATGGAAGGAGATGGTTTAAGATACGCAGTGGTGTGTCTTACTATGCATAAATCCCCTGCATTTGATAGTTGCCTATTGAGCTGCAGAAGAAGGTGCAAACTATCTGTGGGACTCCCAGACCCTTATGTCAGTGTTATAGCTGTCTGCCTGCAGCATTGTGAAAGCTGAAATTCAAAGAGAGGTGGCATAAATACTTAAAGTCCAAGGTGTCATCAAAATGTGTGCAAATTATTTAAACCACTGTAAAGGCTTATTCTGAAGAAAGATGTTAGTGTTCAAATTTCTAATTCTAATTTCTGGAACTAGTGTTCTAGTTTCTAATCTGTCAGTTAATCTATTTTGCTAAAATCAAAGTAATTTACGTTTAATTTAGGAATTTAAATAAATCGGAATTAAATATGAAACCTGATAATCTGGAGATAGTTCTAAAAATGTAATAAAGAGAAGAAAATCACAAACTTAGCCAAGGAGGGTAATTAAAAATGACTGTGCAGGTACAGGCATTTATGGAAATAGAATGGCTTGAGCTAAGTAAGAGGGCAGAAAATGGATAGAAACTAATGTAATTCTGCTTTACATGGTGATGCCTTAAAGGGTGGTAAAAATATGAGGCAGACACAGTAGTATAGGGGAAAAGGGTATTACCTTGGTTTTAATAGGATCCTAGGTGCACTCTCGTCAAAAGTGGAAGACATGCCAAGGAGCACACCTATGTAAAACGCGTATACAATTTTATGGACCTCAGAAATTAGCATATCTACCTAAAATCCCTTAATAAGAAACTTAACAAATGAAGTAATTGTACCTCTATTCTAATTACCACCCCCCTCCCCCCAAAAGTGAGACTACAGCCTAGTTTACAAAAACATGTTCCAGAGAGAAGGCTCCATCCAAGGTTGGAGCCTCTAGTTTTGAGGTAGTTATGAATGTTCTGTCTTCCCCCTTGGAGAACGTCCAAACTAAACTAAATATCAGACCACAAGAGTTATAAACATGTAGGGCTAAGGTACAAGGAGTGCTTGTGAGGGGAACAAGGAAGGGGAAAGGCTATAAAGATGTATAAAAAGGGTATAAAATAAAGGACAAAAATCCATCAGGCATTACAGTTTATGTGAGTTTATGTGCAAATACTCTGCTGGCAGAAAGGCATCCCAAGTTCTGAGAGCTACAGGCTTTTCAGATTGAGAAGAAGCTAGGAGTGAACCCCATTTAGGATTAACTGTGCTGTTAAATAAAGAATGAGCACATTCATAATTGACAAAAAGATAGACACTAGCAAATATAAAGCAAAGCAGGCACTGTATACACCAGTTTTAATAGCAGCTACATACATGGTGATCAAAGATGAAGATAATAAAATGGTGCTATAAAGTAAGTGAAAACAATTAATACAGAAGAAATAAGAACCAGTATTAATCCCAATAGCATTCATGGTGGAAAGGACAAAAAATATAACAGGGGATTCCACTGGAAATGAAAGAGTGGTTAATGGTAAACCTTAATTTCAAAGCATAGCACTCTTCAAACTTGGCTAATTTCTCAGTTGTTCCAAAGTAGTTATTTACGCAATTCCCTGATTTCTCTGTCAAGGTTGTTCTGAACCGGGGAATATCTCCAATATTTTGGAAAGTATTTTAATGATAAAATTAATGTGTAGTGTACTCTTACTAAGGAGAAGGCAGTGGCTGAGAGGACAAGGCTTCCAAGACCTGGGCACAAGCTAATATGATAGGAAAAATTGTTATATGATAGGAAAAATTGTTATATGTATTTGTAAAGGCAATCAGATTTACTGTATATCACTTTCAGTCATAACTCACCAAAAAATAGTAAGATGCATTGGATGTAAGAATAAATATATGAATATAATTATACCGAAAGTCACTGGTATTGTGATAAACTGTTACAAACACACAACCATCCCCCTTCTAATGCAGCTGGGCTTAGCTGTAAGCAAGTGCTGTTATCTCATCTAAGCAAAATAAGCAGTGACCTTAACCAGCTCTTGCTGAACAGGTATATGGTTTGAGTAATTATTGAAAACTCAAACTGAAATGCAGTTTATTTAGCATTTCATCTTTTTCTTCAAAACGGACAAATGAAGTTGAATTGGCTGAGTTTCTATTCAATAACCTCTGCTATTGGAACTACCCGGGCAGAATAGTAGTAGGGTACTGGTACTTGCACTGCTGATTAAATTTGGCCCGGGGACCTAAATCAAGTAAAAGAAAGTAGCCTTCCTTTGAACAAAGGCATTCTTTTTCTTTACTTGAGTTTAGTTTCAGATATATCACCACCAAATGTTGATCTCAATGAACCTCAAGGAACATGAGATTCCCTGCACTCCTATACTTATAAATTACAGAGCAGTAGTTACTACAATTCCTTGGAGCACAAGAGTTAAGGTTGCATGATGTGCATGCTTGAGGTTTCTGAGGCAACATTTGCAAACAATAAATGATCTGGTTTTATCTTATTTCCTTTGGGGAATATTTTTTGTGTAATTTGGTTGACTCATACATGGATTCTAAGTGTGTGCCTGCGTGTGTGTATATAAATATATACCCACAATTATCCCCAGGCAGAAGTGCAAATAATAAAGAGTCAACAGTCACCTTGTTGCTGAGCCAGTAGTAAGTGGCTCTGTTGATGAGCCAAAGAATTGTGTTTTCTTAGTTATATTCACTCTGATAGGTTAGCCGAATGTGAGGGAAGAGTTCTCTTGATGTTTGTTGAGGCGCTAACTAACATATCTTAAAGACATGTTTGCTGCTCATATTGTACTTATATTGTTATATGCTACTCATATTGTACATTACTTCTAGAATGCATCATGGTAGCGTCCTAGGTGACCCAAAGAATGTGTATTATATTCCATATTTCCTCTTCGTCCATGTGCACAGTTTGTGTTACTGTCACTTAAAGAGTCAACGATCTGGGAAATAGAACTTGTGTGTTTTACCCCGGTTCATGGAAAAGGAGGGGTCCTGGGGTCCCTTCAAAAGGCAGGAAATAGACATGTGGAGACCTCTTTTGCCTCTCTCTGGGCTCCCAAGGAAGTTGCTTTGGGCAGGTCTCTGAGCAGAAACCTGAGAAGCTGAATTTTGCAATCTAAAACGCTTTCAGAATGAATACCTTTCCGCAGCTGCTGTGCCAAGGTGGGACTGGTGGGGGCTGGGGCCACCATTCTTCAGTGCTCGAAGGGTCTGCTTTCTTCTCCCCTCTCCTCCCCTTCAGCAACCCGTGAAAGAAGCACCGACACTGGCTGAGAGCAAGAGGCGGCAGGAGGAGGCAGCGGGCAGCTGCCCGACCTCACTTCCTTTCATGGTCATCGAAAAGAAGCAGGGGGGCTGACACCACGGGGCTGGAGCCCTCCAGGCAATGCCAGCACACCCCATCTGCCACCAGAACTGCTTTCTATTTTTTGTTCCTGGGGGAAGGTTGAGCTGAGCTTCTTTGCCGTATTGCCTTTGCCTTCTGGTCCATGCAGTCTGTTATGGCAGCTGCCATCTTGAGGGGGAGGGTTTTTCTGCCATATTCTCTGTCTTGTGGTCCACGTGGCGTGCTACAGTGGTCACCATCTGGTGACAAGGTGTTTCCCCACTGTCCTGGTGTCACTGAAACTGCAGGAAAAACAAAAACCCTCCAACAACATTTTTAATGTTGGAGAGTCAAGGCATTACTTTATTATCTGGCCAGGATGTTGTTCTGGCCAGGATGTGCCACAAAAATAATCTCATCCATACATAGCCTGGGTGTGCAGAGAGAATCACTCCATGACACATCATCTTTACTAGATTTTTTAGACATTTTATACAGTCAAAACTTATAGAAATGTATTGGGTCAGAGTTCATTGGTCCAAAGTTGCATAGTTCTTCATATTTAGTTTCCTATTAGATCCAAATGTCTTTACCTTCGATGTTAATTAGGTCTTCTTTTATATCTCTCTTTTTCCAGACCAGGTGTCTCTGACCAGCTAGGGGTGTTGCTTGGAGCTGATGATCCATTAATGGCTGTTGATAGCCCCTGTCATTTGGGCAACTCTCATTCTGTTGATAAGTTGAGTTCATCAAATCTTACCTGGTAAAACAATGCCCTGGAAAAGAAACTTAAATTTCCTTTTCCTGGGGTCAAGACAAACAAAACTTTTGACTAAAGTTATACAAAATTTTTAAACTGGTATATTTTCCAACACTGGGTAACCCAAAGAGTAATTGTATTCTGTATCTATCTGTGCCCAAAATCGTTCCTATATCTCTGTAAGACAGGGCATTAGGTTTGGGGAATTGCTGGGGTTCTTTTGAAAAGTCAGTCGCCCAAGCAGACCTTCTTTTGCCTTGTGGTCTTTGCTCAAGGCAGAGGCTCTGCTTTGGGGTTTTTTCCTCCCTCTTTTGTTCCTCTCTTGCATCTTGGACTGCCTCAAGGTGAATTTTGGGAGTGCCTGATTGTGGCCAGGACATTGTCTCAAGAGGAGTGAAGCAGCCCTGCTCTGTGAGGTCTGCAGCCCTTCTCTGTGGGGTCCACAGCCCACCAGCGGCACCCAGCTCAGACAAGAAGGGACAGTCACTCCAGTCCAACTGGCTTTTCCTTGCTTTGGTGTCCCCTGCCTGTCAAGAGGAAGGCAAGGACTCTCCACAAGTTCTAGCCCTTGACTGAGTACCAGCTGCTGGAGTGTGCTGGCTGCCTTTGTTGATGGAATTTCTACGGCTGGAGAGATAAGGGGTTGGGGGGCAGGAGGGGCTGCTGCCATTTTTCCCTTTGTCTTTCGAACTACATGCTTGGTTGTGGAGCAGCCATCTTGGTGGGAGGTGTCACTCTGCCATTTTAAGTTTCTCTTTGTTCCCAGGGAAGTTGGGGAGATTTAGCAATTTTGTATCTAGTGATCATTTACTGTTATTTTTTGCCTGTTGCTGTTTTACTTGTTAGTGAACTCTTATTTTTTTCTCTTACATATACTTGTATTAATTTCTCCTTATTGGTGGCAAGGGATTGGTTAAAACTAAGCGGAGGTAACTAATGTTAGAGTAAACCCCTTAAATTGTGTTAAACCAAGACATCTGGCATCTTGTTTTCTTTGTTCTTGGGAAGTCGACAGGTTTCAGCACATTTGTATCTAGTGGTTATTGCTGTTGTTTGTTTTCTAGTAAACTGTTATTTTTTCACTTACATTTTCTCACGTTCATGTCTCCTTATTGGTCAAAGGGCAGTGGCTAAAACTAAGGAGAGGTAGCTCATTTTGGAGTCTCCACTCCCTATAATTGTCTTAAACTAAGGTGGCCTGATAACTTGGCTTCAGATGTTCCATGAAGCTATAAACACCACATTGGTTAGAGCATGGTGCTAATAATGCCAAAGTTGGAGATTCAATCCATACAGGCAATTTACTTGAGAGTTGGACTCGATCCTTGTGGGTCTCTTCCAAATCAGAATATGTGATTGTGGTGGTTTTGATTGGCCCAAAACATCAGTAAAGTATTTTTAACATCTAGGAGAAATTTGGACCCCTCAGAAGCTGTTGTGGTAGGCCTAG
>VZRM01000044.1:0-31633 GCA_013397955.1 Grantiella picta | reverse complement strand
GAGAGAGAGAGAGATAAGTAGAGACAAAGAGTATTTGTAGTGGAAGAATTGTAGTGATGAACAGATTTACGAACCTGCTCTGTGGACTGAAAAAATACCCCGCACTCTGCCCCTACCTGAGTTTGTTGGTTATAAAAGAGGAAAGGGGTTGAATACTATAGGTTCGTAAGAGGGAGGGGGGGAGTGAACAAAATAATGTATGAAAAGTGTATTTTCGCCTTGCATTTATCCTCCAATTCTGTTAGGCAATTAAATCACTTTTTTGCAACTTTAAGCTTAGAACCTGTTTGCCCTTTTTCTTTTTCTGTGCGTCCTCCTACCAACCAGTGTCCTATCGCAGGTGACTCATGAGATTGGTGTGTTTTGTTTTTAAGTGGTTTTTTTTTTCTGTAGCAAGAGATAGTCGAGGTGCCTGGCGTTTAGTCAGGGTCAAACCTTGACAGTGATTATGTGAAAAACACTATGATCTCAAAATACAGCCTTTAGTGTGTTTAGAATTGTTTGAGATTTTGTTGTACTTTTTTATGGGGGCTGTTTAAAATAGAACCTTAGAAGTCTACCAATTTTCTTTTTCTAGACCCTCTCTCCTCCACTAAATGTATTTTTGCAGTGAGTGTTGGAAAAGAAAGAAAAAAAGCAGTTACAAAAATCTGAGTCATGCAGTTAAGCTACCACTGTACCTCTGTCTGATACTGTAGTAAGCATAGGAATGATCCAGAATAGCTATAAACTCAATCAAGCTTGAAAGAGAAATCCCTTATTTTGAAAGAAACTTGAGTGAGGGATAACATCCCTTATTTTAGGTTTAGTTCGGAAGGGGTCTAGTTCATTTCAGGGGTGCTGCTTTTGAAATAATGTGAGACTAGGAAGATCTGTCAGACTGTAAATTTGACATACATCTGCTATTCTGGTGAGAGAGGTAAATAAGTAGCTCTGTCTTGGTCATAGCAAGTTTCTGTAGTTCTAGGTAACATCTTCTTCTGCCTGTAGCTTCGAGAAAGTGGATTGTGGTGGTTTTGATTGGCTTAAAACATCAGTAATGTATTTTTAACATCTAGGAGAAATTTGGACCCCTCAGAAACTGTTGTGGTAGGCCTGGAGAGGTGTCTGAGGGGTGGGGAGTGGCACAAAGATGGCTCCTGTGTGTCCTGAGTGTAAGTTCTGGAAGTTTTTACATCAAGTCCAGCAGAGCCAATCTCTGATGGCTCTGAAGGTGATGGACATGCTGCCGGCCAAGTTTGGGCCAATTGGAGGTGCTGGTTACACCTTTGTGAAAATATATTTAAGAAGAAATCAAAACAAAGCAGGCACGTACTTCTTTCACTTCTTTGTAGTTGGAGGAAGAGGAGGTGGAGGTGAAAATATGTGAGGGAGAACAGCATGGAGATGCTAAGTCAGTGAAGAAGGTGGGGGAGGAGGTGCCTCAGGTGCCGGAGCTGAAAACCCTCTGCTAGCTGTGATGAAGGCCATGGAGAGGAGCAGGAGGTCCCCTTGCAGCTCATGGAGTCCATAAGGATGCAGAAAATCCACCCACAGCCCACTCCAGAAGAGCAGGTAGATGCTTAGAAAAAAACTAAACCAGTAAAAATCTCATCCAAGAGTTAAAACTGCAAAAGGCCTTGCAAGAGAGAGAAAGGCCTTTTCCTTGCTCCTAGGATGAAAGCAGCCTGGCCTTGACTTAGGAGATTCTGCACAGCAACCTACATACAAAAAAACTCACGTTGCAGCAAAATTCGAGCAAGATGTTGCTCATGAGATTAGACCCACACCAAAGAAGTTCCCAGAAGACTGTCTCTTGTGAGAGGGACTCCACGGCTAAGTAAAAAACACCTCTCCCCGACTGAGCAGACCAGAAAACTCCTCTCACCCTGCCCCCTGTCTGTGTTGCTGGTTTAAAAAAAAAAAGGGAAGTGAGCGGAAAGACTGCTTCTTAAGAGGGGGAGGGGTGAGAGCAGAAAAACTGTCTAAAGAAAGTGAAAAACAAGTAGAAATAAAGAGTATTTGTAGTAAAAAAATTGTAGTGATGAATAGATTTATAAACCTGCCCTGTAGACTGAAAAAAAACACCACACCCTGCCTGCCTACCCAGGTTTTTTAGTTATAAAAGAAGAAAGGGAGTGAATACTATGAGTTCATAAGAAAGAAGAGAGAGAGTGAACAAAAACAGTGTATAAAGAGTTTATTTTTACCTTGCATTTATCCTCCAACTCTGTTAAGTAATTAAATCACCTTTTTGCAACTTTAAGAAGAGCCTGTTTGCCCTTTTTCTTTTTCTGTGCGTCCTTCTACCAACCAGTATCCTATCTCTTTTAACTCAAGATTGGTGTGTATTTTTATAATTTTTTTTTCTGTAGCAAGAGAGAACTAGAGTGTCAGTGTTTAGTCAGGGTCAAACCCTGACATGGATGTTCTTGTCTGTACTGTTAATTTTATCTTGAATCTTGCAATAATTTGGTGTATTCATAATGTTCTGAAGGTAAGTAAATAATACATTAATCTCAGTTTTCTTTATTATAAGGAAAGTTACTGGTTCTGGTAAAGGCTTGAAAATGTGAGCTCTCAGGGCTTACAAAACAGATAGCAAAGAAAGGGAATTAAAATGAAGATTATCATGGATAAAGGGGAGTTCGTCTCAGAATTTCATCCTGCTCTACATTTTAAAGTTACAAGGTTGGACTGGCACAGCCATGTCAACTGAGAGTCCTTTTTGGGAAAATACCTTTTTCTAAAGTGATGGAGCACTGCTGACAAAGCCTCGGTGGAGATGTAGGCCTCCCAGCAGATGAGTAATTCTCTGTGTGTGGGTTCATATTGTTTGAATAAGTGAGATGGCTGTAGTGGCAAAAGAGATTCTCTAGGCCAGTGCAAAGTAAGTCTGTGATAGGGAGCTGTGTCAACATAAGTGGGCCAAAAGTGTGGGACAGCATCAATAAGTGGCTCCTTCTCTGCTCAAGAAGTTAAGGGCTTTCACCAGTGGCTGAGTGGACCTAGTAACAACTTATGCTTACTGCCACTTATCATAAATAACTAATTATCTCTTCTTTTTTAAGACTGGCAAAATCTAACATGTAGGCAGAAAGCAATTTTTCAGAAACTTCTACTGGAAGTGATGAATTGTAAGAAGGGATTTTTTTTATTGTCTTCAGTGAGTACCATTAGATGAGGACCAAAGGTGCAGTGAAATTGCTAAAACATTCTCCATCCCTATAAGAGATTTCAATGAGGAATTTCATGGTGTTTTATCCTACATTTTTCTTGACTGGATACTATACTGAGATTTGATTTTGAACAAGTAGGTAATGTGATTCCCATGGGCTTTATAATTGTCACTATGCTAAAATTTTCCCTCCTTCTCATTCAACTGTTACAGTTTTGGTTTGTCTTGCAGAGTGGAATGCAAGCTCTGGGAAAATACAACAGGCTGATTTGTCTCTCATGTTCACTAAGAGTGGTACTGTTCCTCTGTTCTATTTTATTATATTTAATTGAATGTATTTTTTCTAATTCATGTGGCTACAGTTATGTTATTGCAACTCTTCTGAAGTTATTGGCCAGCATAAGCTCACACCAAACTTGAAATTTGTGTCTTTCTTTCTCCATTATTCAAACTGGAGAGAAAAAAAACTATTTTCCTTTATTAACTGTGGAGTGGAAAGGAAAGGATACAGGAGTTTGAAATAGGATTAGGTACCTGGAGCCTGGAGGCAGACACATCTCAACTCATAGGAAAGTATTTTATTAAAAAATTTGGTCTTGTTGCATTCCCCTTTCATAATGCACATTTGCAAGTTAGAGTCCAATCTTTAAGTAGCTAGGGTCTATTCTTTGAATCATGCCTTTATGAATTTAAAAGAAGACATTGTATTCCCTGAGAAGAGTAAATACCAGGCCTATAATTTATAGGAATCTTAGATGAGCCATTCAAATCTTCAATGCTTTTTGTACAGCTGACATTATAATGGAAGTTCAGGGATCTTCCTTAAACTGGAGATGGTATATAGGGTTGTAAAAAGCAGCCAGGAGTGGAGTTACTGGACAAAAATTTAGGCATCTTGGGGCACAGCCATTGCTTTTACATATTACAACATAGCATATTATGCTTAAGAAGGGATAATTCTTATTACATTTGGTTAAATAAACTTCCTGTTTGTAGTATTGTCCTGGTTCCAGCTAGGACAGGGTTACATTTTGCAGTAGGCAGGAGGGGGCATGGCTAGGATCATGAGGTTATTCAATACCACCTCATGTCATTGCCCAGGATGGGGGAAGGAATTCTCTGAATCACTCTCTATTTTATATACTTTTGTTATTACGATTGGTAATGCTTGTTTTCTTATCTCATTGCTGTTTTCAGTAAATTTTTCTTATCTCAGCCCATGATATTTACCTTTTGTGCATCCAATTCTCCTCTCCAACTGCCAGATGGAGAAGGGGAATGGGAGTGAGTGAGTGGTGTGGGGGATTCAGTGGGAATACTAAATTGGGAAATACAATTCCTAAACCACAGGTATTTAAAGAGTGTGGCTCTATCTACCCTTATCTAAAGGATGTTAATTTCAAATTAATGGCTGGAACCTGAGTGATCTGGCTCCATATTCCAGAAAACAGTGGTGGCTAACCTGCAGTACATGAAGGTTCTAAATTGGCATGTAAACTCATGGCTACTCTTCTGCAAGGTGTTGTATGACTTCACTGATAATTGGTAGCTGATACTACTCGATTGTAGCTAGGAGGTAGGATGCTCTGCACAGGCTTGAACAAAGCTTGCTTTCTCTTCAGTTCAAGGAAATTCTCCCATCTCCACTAATAACTAGTGTACACACATACTAATATTGTTCATAGATACTCAACATTTACAGCAGATTCTATCTCGGAGCTGTTATCTCTACAGATTGTTCTGAGTTGGGTCCTGTTTCACTGTATGGAAAAGGGAGGTGGAGTAAGAGAAATACATTATTTTGACTATATTATCATGTGCCGTCAAAAAACCCAGCAGTCAATGCTTAGAATATATGGGGCAATTCACTGTGATTTAAGAAGGCATGTTGCAACATCGTGCTCCAGGTTCTCTGGTTGGTTTTTTTTAACTTTGTGTAGCCAGTTGCAGAAACTTTTGTATGTTCTGCACTAAATTTCCAGTCATGTTACACTAAGTCTGTAATACATGGCATTTGATTCAGTTGCCTCCCATCTCAAGAGCTGAAGAACTGTGCAATTGATCCCTATGTGTGGACCTCCTGTTTGTGTCCTGGGAGAGAACTGATTTGAGTTCTGAGAAGAGCAAAAAGCAGCAACTGTTTTACTTTTAATTTTGTTCTCTTTCCCACTGGTTTTCTCTGTATCAAATAACACATGACTTCCCTCACTCAGTACCACCAGACTTACATTGAAAGCACTTCTGGACTTGGTGTTTTTTCCTGGGCTATAGTCGTGCCAGTATCTGTTAAAACAAAGCATCAATTATACGATATATTAGAGGCTTTTCTGCAGCCTTTACAATTTTACTTTTAAACTTGCCAATTGCAGTGTTTCTCACTAGTTTCTTCTTAATGCTTCTTCATGCAAGGTAAAAAAAGGAACAGTTCTAGGAAACTGGAAAACAGCAAAATGTTTAATGGAATATGTAAAGTACCAAGCATTTTTTATTATATCACAGGGCATAAAGTATTGAATGACATGAATAATGACACATACAGTGCTCATTGTATCATAATAATATAAATGAGCCAACCTTAAAACTGCTTAGTCCTGCTTTTTATGATTATTTTCAGCAGGCTTATACGATCTTGTGGTGGATGATGTAGACATGTATTTACAAGAGCTTGCCTTGCAAGCTGATAACCTGCAAAAATGTAATAATTTATTAGGAACATGATAAATCAGTACAAGGAGAATATGCTGTAAATACTGGATAAGATTCTTGTCCATTTCTTATTAAAGAATCAGAGTACTAAATAAGACACAGATAATTGATAGATTTTTCTGCAGCCCACTGAAGGTATGGACAGAAGTTTTTCATAGTTTAGAGATTTCGTATTTTTCTTTTGATTTTGTATCAACTGAACATTTCAGAAGGTTAGTGTTTCATTGCCACACTTGTAACACAATCACTGGCATGGATAAATCAGCAGATTAAACATTAGCTTTTTAACCACTGCTATGGTGATACTATGTATCATCTGTACCAGTAAGTCAGTGATCGAATATAGGTCATGTGGGTTCATTCCTAGAACATAGAACATGGGTTTAAATATGGTCAGTCGGTGTGGTAGCTTGAAAATATATGAAATGGTGACTTAATGCCCAAAGCTGACATATGCAGAGGCAATTCACAGAATGGTGTGGGTTGGAAGGGACCTTACAGATCGCCAGTTCTGTCAACAGTATATGAAAGAGATGATCATTACTTGTACAGCCCTGCAGCTATAAGGATTTGTTTTATTGTAAATGAAAGAAATAATAAAACCAGTTACCAGAGAACACTGTTTTTTTCTTTGTTGCAAATAAAAACATGCCAGAATACAGAGCTGCTGGGGAGAATTTATGAAAAACTAAATACTTATGCTACTGTTTATGTTATATTGGAGCTACTTAAAGTTGTTTTGTGCTCTCTAACACTGAAGTCAGATTACAAATTTATATTTAATGGCCTAGTTTGAAAAAGTATACCGAGTTTTAGCAGACTTGCTCAAGGGAAGCTTGGTATCTATCAAGTACTCTTGACGTAAATATGATCTATATCTATATGCCTGATGAGTGGTTTTAAACATAGCATGTGTCATCACTGTATATTTTATGTACATGAAAGTATACTGTTTTGGTTTGAGTTTGAGTTATTTAACCAAAATAGCAATGGGACTGAAACAATTTTTCTGTGCACTGATTTCTGTGTAACTTTATCTCCAAGTTCTTGGTAGCTGGTAAGAATTGTTGGATAGTTTCAACACAGCGATAACTGACCAAGCAATCCCTCTTCATTCCGATATAACAACTTTGTTTACCTGATACATTACTCAAATTTGGTCGCTTCTGTAGAAACCAGTAACAGTGCAGAAACCAGTGACAACCCAGTGTGTAAAAGGTAGGAATCACTACCACAACTACTCTAACTCCAATATTTGGAGTATTTAAAAGCGTTTGCAGTGTCATTAAAGTAGAAAGCAAGACTATTTTGATTAGCAGGTCAGCATAGCACACAGCAGACTCCCTGACTCAGCAAATTTGTGTCCGAGATGAATGTTTAACATGACTACATCTCTAGGCAGGTTCAAAAACACTGAAAACCTCTTTAAAACAGAGACACAGATTTTCTCTTTTCCTATCCTTCCCCATTCCTAGGAAAAGGGATGAGGGGAGGAATTCAGAATATAGAGGTGATAATACAAGAAGACATTATTTACCATACATGTACTATTACATGTAAAGAACATTTATGCTAGGCTAACACTGGCATTAACTCTACACACTGAACTTCCTGGCAGTGAGCCTTCACATTGCAGGTGTTGTGCAATTTTTTTTTTTTTTATTTTGGCTACTGTCAGGTGTAAAATATATGCATCTGTAAGCTGGTATCTGCATATATGTGAAGTATTGCCTAAGTGCAAGCATTTCAAATTTGTGTCAGAATGCTAAATTATGACAGTTTAAATTTTTAAAAATATAATAATTTCTGCCTTCTTTCCTTGGCGGTCAAGTTTTGACCCTCTTGCTTGAAAGCTAGGAGGTGATTGTAATTCTGTTTTGTTTTGTTGGTGTTGTAGGCACTTTGTTTGCATATTCCCATAATATGAAGGATTGTAAAAAACAGATTTAGCTTTTTTTATTTTTTTAAACCCAGCTCTGGGATCTCTAGAGATCTCTTTTTCTTGGTGGTCCTTTGTCCTCAATGCAATGGAATTGCAAATATTAGCCACTGAATTGCCTAAATCAGGCAGGGTGAGTGTCTAGAGCTAGCATAGGTAATAAAGAGTAATAAAGTAAGGTGCCTATTATTGCTTATCACTTCTATGAGCTTGTGTCTGGATCAAACTACAGTGATGTCACATTGGTATGGACACCCTGTTTACATGGGGTCCTACTCATAAGAGGTATGTTCAAATCCTTTCTTTTGTCACTAGTAATATGCATTCACCTCTCAAGAAAGGCCTCAGCTACCATCTGATAGGGTGGTGTGTGTTAGCAAACTCAATCCTGTTAATTAAACTCCTTTTTGTTTCAGTTAATATTTGATTTTATGTACATATGTCACAGTAGAGATGGACACACGACACAAAAAACACTGCTCCAAGCCAGGAAGGAGGGTAAAAGACAGATAGAGTGAGCTTTATTGCTACAAAGTGTTTTTTATACTATTTTCTAACATTTGTGCGATAGAGTTATTGGCTCTTCAAACCTGTTATTACACAACATCATTAGTCTGTTATTCCTGGCATACGTCTTCGTGAAAAACAGCCTCCCTATTGCAGATGAAAAATTCCTCTGTGTTTTTCTGTCTTGTTGACAAGCCATTGTCCAGACTTTGTTTTGTTTCTTGCTTCTGTCCACGCTGAGGTTCTCATGGATACAGGTTGTTGTCCACACTTTATTTTTACTTCTTGCTTCTGTTCATGGTAAGGTTCTCATGGGTATGAGGTTGTCTGTAACACGGTCGGTGTTTGTGAGTCTGAGACAGGCCTAAACACACCTGCCATCGATTCCCACAGTTCCCCCTTTTTTTGTTTTAAAGCTAGAAATGTAGCGTTTAAAATCCTCTGCAGGGCCTTTTTGCAGAAAGGACAATAAACATGGCATATGAAGTACTGACCTGAAACAGCAGATGCCTTTAGAGTCTTCACAATAATGGTCATGTGCCAACTGCAAAACATAAATGGCTACTTATTTTGCAAAACGACATGTCTACTAGAATTAACATCAATTAACAATTCTAACAAACAATTTGGCATTAACAAATCAATAACTTGACTCACGGAAAAAAGAGGCAAGACTTCACAACTTATATAATCTTAAGTTGTAGAGCTGGTATGTGTATTACAGTACTGGGCATGTGGGAGGTAGCCCTCCAAAGACATGTGCGCCATCAGTCCAGTATACCTTGGTATATATATGGTTACATGTTACACATTCACAGCGTTTCTCAATACACTTATACATATGCATGACCTATCCCCCCTTCGCATTAATAATGAGTTCAAAAGTAATTTCCATATTCTTGTGCCTGCTAGTGCTGTTTGGTGGTGGGCTTCAGGGGTATCTGGGAGGAAGCAAACACTCTTCCTCTGAAAAAGGACGGGAAGTCCTCCTCACTGACCTTTTCACCTTTCTGTTTTACGCAAGCGCTCTGAGTCTCCATCCAAAATCCAAACAAAACTCTGATTTTAGCCATGTGAGAAATACATGTCATAATGTTGGCTTCTCGCAAATATTACAATAGATACTATGTGTATGATTTTAATTCATTTTTTACTAAGGTAGCCTTGCTGTGATAAATAGCTGTGTAATAATGACTAATGTCTTTCTTTCTGGTGCTAGCTGAGCTTAGATGTAGTAGTGAAATAGTTGTTATAGTTTTGTTAGAATGCTTGAACTGCCTGCTTGAATTGGATAACATCCAACCAACGGACCCTGCCACTAACATTCCAGCTATCAGCACTGGTCGTCTGCAAAAACCGCAATCTGGGAGGTATAACAGAATCAATTAAAGAGGACTGTGCATGCTCCGAGGAGGCATATCCAAGGTGGAGCTAGGCTAAGCAGTTCCCAGAACATGCAAACTAGTTTGGAGAAAAGTTTCAATATGCACAATTTTTTATGAATATGCATTAGGCTGAAGGATGTGTAAAGCATGTCTCTGTCCATACCAAGTGTGCTTTTTGGCTGAATGCCAAGCATCCAGCACTGAACTTCTGCTTTTATCTGTCCCCTGTTGTCTTTTATTAAACCTTTTTAATCCTAACAGGAGACTGGACCTCGTTTTTCACAGCCAGCTTGAAGATTCCATGAGTACCAGCTGGGTCACAGTCCTTGTTTTTGTCAATACTCTTCCATTGCCCATCCTGCTTTGGCAAACACAATAAATGTTAAGTAAGCAATATACACTGTTTAGCAAGTAGTTTCTAACAAGTTATTCCTTAACTTCAAATTCCTTTGTATCAAACTAACTTACTTAACAATCCCAATATTTTTTCTAAATATCACTTCTAGAATTAAAGCTGAAACTTAAATCAAGGCTGAATAAAACTTAAAGACTAAATAAAACTTAAATTTAAGAGCTTAAACTTAAACCAATACAAACTGAAACTTAAACCAAAGCTAAAACACAGTCTTCTAAATTCAAGACCTCAAAAATATCATCACAGTCCTTTTCAGCAGAATATAAAAATCGTTCTTCACTCTGCATATATATATATATGCAAGGAATGGCCTCAAGTTTTACCTGTTTTGGCTAAATTCCAGGGTACCTTTGGGGGTGAAATTCTACACCAAAGGAAGGACATGAACTCTTTTTTTGCATCTGGGGTGAAACCTCTGCTTTCTGAAATGTGGAGCAAAAGGACAGTAGCGCCCCTATTTCCTCCCTACCTTGCTCTTTGGCTGTGTTTTGTCACGGAAGGTACTCCTTAGGCAAGTGGCAGTAGCTGTGAACCAGCAGGTACAGACGACAGTGCCGTGTGTGTGTGTGTGTGTGTGTGTGTGTCCCCTGCAGGAACTCCAGGTGTGGAGCTGCCCGTCCTTGACCTACCTCAAGGGCGAGGTAATTCTTGGTGTGTAAATAGCATAAATATCAGTGCAGTAAAGAGCTGTACTTGCATGAACATGTGTATATAGGGAATCTACAGCCTAAAGCAGAGATTTTAAAGATCATCCTTGCATCGCCTGTGCTGTGCTGAGAAACTTTAACAGGTGCAGACCTCTCGGCACCCAGTTGATTTTGGCCTCGTTACTGTGGCCGCTTTGCACGTGGCTGCTCATGGATGTTAGCCTCACTCTGCCGGCAGCCACGGCAAGCCCCCCCGGAGAGAGGTAAATGCTCGTGTTCCAGGAGCTGCAAATCCTAGCCTTGCACTTGAGCGCAAAGCCGCCGGGTACAGGCTAGGAAAGCCCAGCCATGCAGGGCTCCAGGGTGGCGGCGTTCTCCTCGCCTGAAACTCCCCCACCCTGCTCCCCAAGTGGACCAGACTTCGAACGGGGCAGTCAGGCTGCCGCGGGGAGATGGCGCCAGGCAACAGGTCCGAGGAGAGGCCTGTGTCGCCGTCTCAGGGTTGAGGACACGCAGGCACGGCAACGCTGCCCCGCGCCCCACCCCGTCCCGCCCAAAGCCTGGAGCAGTGCTACGCGTCTCTTCCCCGCCTCCTCCTCAGCCTTGAACGAGGCGCTGGAGGCTTCTCAGGGCGGCAGGGAGCTTAAAAAATAAAAACAAGTGTGTGCTGCGCTGGGGGAGGGGGATCTCTGCTCCCGCTCACTGGCTGAGCTGCTGTGTCCTGTCCCGGAGTTGGGAAAGTGAGGTAAACTTTGTCGGCCGGTGTGAGCCACGGGAATGAGAGCGCGCCCGGTCGGTGCGATGACACGGTGCTTTGTTCCCAGTGGGGCGGAGGAGATCCGGCAGCGGGGAGGGGAGGGAGGACGGTCGGCGGGCCGCGGGGCCGCCGCCGTGGGGATTGCGGTGAAGGGGCGGCCCCTACACCCTCCGCTACCGGGCGCCGGCGCCCCCTGCTCTCGCCCCGGAGCGCCTTAGGGCGGGAAGGGCGCCTTTCCCGGCGGTAGGGTCGGGCGGGGACACAATTCAGACGAAGTGGAAGCGCCGTCCACTGGGACAGGGTTCACGAGTTCATGTTACCGGGAGGGCAGAGGTAGTGGAGGACCGACGCAGGGAAGGCAGGATGGCGCCGGGGCTCAGGGCCGTGTCGTTCGCAGGCCGGCTCCGGCCGAGGGAACGGGAAGGCGCTGCAGTATCTCTATAGTCAAGCCTCTCATAGCTCTCTAGCCGTGAGAGGCTGTGTAGTCATAGCTCCCTCTATGCTGGGCAGCTTAGTGGTCAGGCACGCGTTTCTCTCTTGTAAAGTTACGACAAAGCTGTGGGTTCGTCAGGCAGGGGGATCCCCGGTCTGAGGCTGAGGTGCGTCCAGCAGCTGGGAGCTACCCCCACGCTTGGCTCCTAGGGGCGCCATCCACAGACAGCCCTTGCTGAGGCTGCCCCGGACCGCTGCAACGTAGCTGTTGGTGTGCGTGATAAATGGTGTCTTTGGTACCCATCCAGATCTCTCCTGATGCCCAGCTTCTGAACTGTTGGCAGTGTCTTGCCAACGCTGGCTAAAACTTCCAGCTGGTTGAAGCTTCCTGGTGCTTTTTTTCAGATAAATGATCCTTACTGAGGATCGAGATTCAGGACTTTTGTGTGTCTTCTGACAAACGTCCGGGTCTTAAACAGCTTTTGGCATTGGTGCGGGCTAATAGTGCAGGCTGGATGGCTCAGGCTCCAGAGCTGTGGTTCTCCATGTCAGGTGGTCTCCTGAATGGTAAACAGTTGCACCTTAACCGAGAGTCACATTTCCAAGCCTAGGATTAGGTGAGAATTACAGTATTTTCTGTAACTTGGTTTTGTTGTTTTTTTATATTTATTTTGGAATGCTGCTTACATGTTAAACAGCCTTTTTTTTTTTTTTTTTAATTACTGAGAAGTGCCTGGTGATGGGCATTACATTTGTAATTGTGGTGTTTGCTTTGTACTAGGTATGGAAATGAAACAGTAGCAAGAGCTGCAAGGGCTTTGAGTCTTTTATATTGTATTTGATAGGAAATTTCTGTATGCTGTTCAATTGATTACAGATGTCTTAATTTTTAAAAGAAACAGCTGTAGTTAGTCTAGACTAAGCAGGACTTTTGCTTAAACTCATGAGATTTTTGATGAGGTTGAAGCTGTGAAAGAGAACCTCTGAAGTATTGAAAATATCGGGTTTTTCATCCTACATAGCCAAAATTGGCTTTTTTGTGTGTAATGTAATAAATTACTTCTAATAACTAATGTTTATTGGAAGGCTTAATTAGTCATGTACTTTGTTGAAAGTACACATGCTCAGGAATCAGTGCTGCATTGCCAAGAGTTTTCCATGAGTTATGTTAAAACATTCTATTTCACCTTGGATTGTGTGTGTGTCCCCGGGAATGATTATTTAGAGAAGGCAGTGGCCACAAGTGGTTTAATCAGTGTTCCTTGCAATCTCTGCTTTAGTCCAAAGTACCTTTCTGCAGGCCACACTTTGTTTTACTAAAACAACTGTGAATTTTGGGATACCATTACCATTGGTGTTACCTTCTTTGGCCTGCTCTTGTTTCCTGGTCATTCAGAAAATATTTATGTCTGGAACACAGAACCCACAACAGGAATCTTTTTCTTTCTCTCCTTGGGCTACTTGCAGGGTGGCATGTGAGCCCATTCCTCAGGCTTATCTGCCTTTCTGACTGTAAGCTCTATGGGTAGCAGAAGATTGGAAGATACCACTGAGATAGGGATATAATAATGCAGAATACTGGAAAATACAGCAACTTCTTTTGCATTAGGCAAAGCTGATGGGGAGTTTCTTAATTTCTTTTGTCTCACTTTCCTTTTCTGGAAGTGACCATAATGACAGAGAATGAGTTGGTATTTTTCAGGGATGGGTGGTGCTTATTTGGGCGGAACCTTTTTAGTAGTGTTATCTGTATCTCCTACATATACTCTTTAACAAAAACAGAGATGGTAACTAAAATAGTGAGCAGTTCTGAAATTGCAGAACAGGTGTAATGAAGGAAAATCAATACAAGGAAATTAATTTAGAACTCAGTGAAAATACTAGAGAAACTTAACAATTGGTTAGGCATTTAATTAGGCTTAGAGTTCCTAGTGAGATTTTCTAGTGGTATTTTTCTGACTGCCAGTTGAAGAATGGGATTGCTAACTAATTTGCATTTTGGAAGTGTCTTCTGAGCCTTACTGAGTACCTGTTGAAAACACATAATTTTTCCTATAGTGATCAGTGGTGAATGTACCTTGTGCATCAGCTTCACAAAACTTACCAGAAATTTACAGCTTTATTTTTTTTTTGCAACAATTTTGCTCTTTTAAGTGCAGCTTAAAATATTGCATGGGTCAGTTTGTGTTTTAATTCTGGCACTGGCATTGGCATCTGGCATTGAGCAAAGTTACGAAGATCTCAATGGAAGTGTTTAGATGTTAAGTAAGGTACTGATGTTGATTTAAGAGTGAAAACATTGTTTGAGTGAAATGGAACTCTAGGGTTATTCTTGTTATTTACCATCCCGAAATGTAAGACATTTTTAGCACTAGTGTGGATGTACAGGCTAAACCTGACGAGCAACAAGGAAGTGAAGCCTAGAAAAGCAGAACCTTTGCAGGGCAAGTTAACCTTAGTTCCTGTGACTCCATGCAGAGGGCTCAAACACAGGACTGAAAGTAACCAGAAGTTACCATACCCCGATGAGAGTCCATTTATCAGCTACACATCTGAGTTGTTGCTGAAGAGTCTTGTCTTGGAAAATAACTCTTGAAGATTCTTCAGCTGTGAAGGAAGATGTGTGATAGGAGAGGTGGGGTATGGGGAGTGAGGGAGACAGGGAGTGAGTGATTCAGCCTTTCTCCCCCCACCCCCTTTTTATTTTTTAAATTGGTTTGTTTGTTTTGGTTTGAGTTTGTTTTGGATGGGCTGGGATTTGGATTTTTTGTTGTGCTATTTCTCCTGGTCTTAATACCTTTGTGGCTGGAAGGTGAGAAGCAAGCCAGGTGATTGGATAGCCTCTCTGAAAGTTAGTTTGGTTCTTGATTACGTATTTCTTACACAGCAGGCCTCTAACAGGGATTTGTATGTCACAAGTATTTGCTGGTGTTTAGCAGCAAGTTATTTTAGTGAGGGGTAGGGAAAGCAAGCATCTGGGAAATGTCAAAGCTATGAAAGTTTTGGCAATGTCTCCAAAATGAAGCCTGCCATTTGATGGTGGATAGAAACTGAGTTTCAGAAAAACAACCTGCAAGATGATATTTTGCCCGTAGGGCTACAGCAGGCTGCTACTCTGCTCCTTGCAGCGGTCTTTGCACTCTGACAGGAGTTTACTTCATTGCACTGATTTTGGCTTTTAAAATTAATATTTTAGGGCAGTGCTTGGGTTGACGGAATAAACATAATAAGCTATTTCTGATCGAGTCTGAGGTTTTCTTATGTTTACCTGTCTGGCAGCGTGACAGAGTCTGCAGTGATAATGGTAATACACTTAATGCATGTAAATGCCCCCTCACCCCTTTGTCCCTCTTGATTTGGTAGTCTTCTGTATTGATGTATTTCACCAGGTAACTGTGCTTTTAAAGTTGCTATTTTTTTCCACAGCTTAAGAATATAACTGGATTTGCATACTCAGGACTTGGTAACTTCAGGAAAAGAGTATAGCTGTTCTGTGCTTGATGTGTTAAGCCAGAATTTTCATAGCCTGCAGAGTCTGTTGTAGTGATGTGCCAGCGATAGGAAATTAACATTGCCTTGCTTCACAGGGATTAGGTATCCACCTTTCTTTTCTCTTTTTCTCCCTACCCACTCTTATCATTTTGCCCACTCCACCATGCTACTATCTAATTATCCTGCTAGTATAGACCTGTGTGATAACAGAAGTGAGATAATGAATTGCTTGAGGCAATTCAATGGAAGATTGATATGCAGCAGTCTAATGGACAGATGTGTTGATGCAGCCTGCTTTCAGTTACGATCACTGAAAAGGATCTGAGGAAATTAAGCAGCCTCAGAGACAGAGGAAAGGAAGATACTTTTAGGTCTTTGTCGTTCCATAAGCTGCACAGATACTCTCTTAGCTTTGGGGATGGCAAAAAGAGGATGTCAATCCATTTAGGAATGTATTTGTGATTTGGGGAATGAGAAAAAGAATTGTGGTGTTTGGAGAGCGGTCTATTAGGTTTTATATGTTCTGGAGAAACCTCTAGAGCTTAGCTTTTCAATTTAACTTTCTGTCTTGCATTAATTTACTGAAACAACAAAACTTTGGTGGTGATATTTTTTTAAGCCTTAACCACAGAAACAAACAAAAAAGAAAAGCAGAGTAGAGGCTATCTTTTTTCCTTCTCATTTGGTCAAAGTTATATGCTTGCAGACAGAGTGAAAACGTGATTGTAGACATGTGATTTTACTTTCAATTAAAATGCTGTATTATTGTTTTTCTTAAAGGGGATAATTTTATTTGGGGAAATTATGGAATCCTGTGATGTGGGTTGGATCTCTTTTCAATGCAAGGAAGAATGTACATTAGACCATATACAAAATTTTCAGTGTACCATACTGCCTTCTTGTACCTTGCATACCATTTCTCAGACTCTATGCTTTGTAAGCACATTGTCATTGATCAGTAGAAGTGTATTTACAGCTGTCTTTTTAGTTGTAGTTTTTAGAAGTAAAATGGGTTGGCTTCCTTCTTCCATACGTCTTTCTGTACTTGGTCTTTTTCTGCAGCTAGTACTACTGAAATTCTTTTGAGGGGATAAGGTAAAAAGAAACCACTAGTGTGTAATTTGACAAGGGGTATTTATATTTGGGTAATACTGTCTTGTTGGATACCAGGATCTCTGCTGAAATATTTTCTCTATTATTATTTCTTTGTGCTATGTAAAGCACGTTGCACCTTCTTTCAGCAGACAAAAACTTGAGGTTTTTGCAAGGCTTCTTGATTGCCTAAATAGGACATTTTTGTGTCCTGATCATCCTTATTCATCTGGATTAATGCATTTTGGGGCTTTTCTTTTGTGCCTTCAGGTTTCTGTATCTCTGTTTTAGTGATTCAGCAAGTTGCTGCGGTTGAAAGTGACCCAGAGGACACTTCATCTGGCTTGCCACCTGTTCTCTGGAGGGGATGAGGAGGCCCCAAAGAGGATGAGGAGGGCCCAAAGAGCTGAGTGCTACATTCTGCACCTCCTTTCATGCTGCTGGTCAGTGTCAGGCTGCTGCTGCTGCGTCTTGTCCTTGCAGTAGTGGCTATATATCTTCTTTCTTCAGTCCTGGCAGCAGTAGTGTCAGTAGCTCAATCCTCTGACATACCTAGCTTTTTTTTTTTTTTCCTGTTTCGGGGTCATGTCTGTGTTTGTAGTGGTTAGCAGAGATAGCTTGCTGCTATTAGACAGATCAGCTGGTAGTTAGCAGCATGGGAGAAATTGAGGGCAACCCACTGTGAAGAAGGGGGGTGAAATTGGTGTTGGAATCAGAGACTAGACCATTGTGGTAAATAATCCAGTATTCACAGAGCCAAGAAGAAACAGATACCACAGCACTATTTGGGGTGCTCATCTGCAAGCTGGAAGAAAAGGTGCGAAGGAGCTTGAAGGTGAGCCTTCCACATCAGAGGACAGTGTACTGGCTTAGAAGTCCTACAGTCTTACCTCTTTCTATGCTGTTCATGCAGATTATCCCCTTCCTGCTTTAGTATGAAGTGCAGTTGCTGTAATGGGAGAGACTGAGATGCGCTCTGGTCAGGTATTCCTGGCTGTTTGATACCAACCACAAGATAATGGATTACTCCATTAGAGGTTTCTTCCAGAGGTGAGTGGTTTGTAACCCCTAACTTTAGCACTGTTAGGTTCTGTACCACATCATGAGCATACTTGTTTTCTGCCTTTCATGGAGCTAGTGAAAAGGGAGACATGATCTGTGTTCCACAGCCTGGAGTGACTTTTCCCCTAATTGTAAAGAGGTAATCATGGAAACAAAGCTTTTGTGCATGCAAGCTTTTGTTTTGTCTGGCTTTAAAGATGAATGGGTGATAGTGACTTGTTACAGGATATTTTTCTAACAGTCTCAGTGTCCTGGAAATATGGGAGCAATTCTATGAGAGCAAAGAATATGTGGATATTGTGTACTTCTGGGAACATCTGCTTTTCTGAAAATATGTGTTACATTTTATTTACCTGGTGGATCTGAACCTTTCTGTAGTGTTCACAATTGAAATGTATTTAAAAAAAATTTGTTGATCTTGTACGTCTGCCAAGTTATGGGTATTTTGCCATTTTAAAATTTATTATAAATGCATAAAGAAACTTTAGCTGCCTGGATTTTTGTAGCAAACTGTTCCCTTTGACTTTGATGAGTGAGTTGTTATGTGACTGTAGCTCATAAACACGTAGACTGTTGCAGTGGTCAAGAAATGAGAACCTAGGTCTAGGTTTAATTAATTGCTGTTGATTTTAGTATGTAATCAATTTAATTTATGCTTGAAAAACCTCTGAAAACACTTCCTTTAAGAACACAAAGTATTTCACTAGTTTAGGAATAAGCCATTCCTGAGGCATGCAATCTTTTTTTTGCAGTCATTCAATTATTCTTGTAGTTATCAGCCACACTCAGCCTTCAGGATTTTTTTTATTTTCAGTTGAGATGGATTTGATTTGGAAGACGGAAAGTCGAGCTCAACCTGTTACTGCAGGTTCTGGGAAACCTGGCATTTCCAGTGGCAGTTTCAATAGGTTAGGGTGTTTAAGATCAAATTCTGGGGGACAATGTAGGTTTTTAGTAGTAGATTGGATTTTAGGTAATAAATATTTAGATTAGTAGATTTCAATGGAACCCTTTCAGTTGGGCACCACTTTATTTGTTTACTATTTGTTTACTATTGTTATTAGCCTGTTTCCTAAAATTCCTCTCTGTTTTCTCTGGTCTAGCCCAAATATTGGAATTTTTTGAGCTGTAAGGTTACAAGCATCCAAAAACCCCTGCTATTCTGTTTTAGCTGCTCTTGCTCTTTTGAGTATGGTTTGTTGAAAGAAAAACTGTTCTTCAAATATCAGCAATATGCACATTTTAGAAATGGGTGTTCAATCCATAAGTAAAATACAGCAAGTAAATATAGTCAAGTCTTACACACTTCTTTATAAATTATTACTGTGGAAAGAAATGACTGACAATTCTGTGGTTGTTTTCAAAGGAGTTGCATGTTTTGTGCTTCTTGTAATCTCACAGGTGTTCCCTTTCAGCTGATATTCAGCAGTGGCCTTGCTTCAGTTGATTCCAGCTGTACTGTGTTATTTTGAGAATGCTTTGTGTTCTGCAGTATTTTATGGATGCCAATATTCTTTTACTTGTCTAATTTCTTTTTGTATTATATACGGTGGTTACATGAAATATTTTGGTGCTGTCCTGCCACTCCTTTGCCTGCCTGCCTTCCAAAAGCATACTTAAATGTGCAAGCTTGAGTCTTGTGTTAAGATTTGTCTGTGTATATGAAATTATGTGTTTCAAGATGCTTAATGATGGGGCAGAAGAGGAAATAGGTTTAATTCTGGTTTGACAATTTTCTTCCATGGAGTTCTTGCCTTTTGCAGCTTAAAAATTCTGCATTTTCAGTCTAATATTTTGCTTTTATTTCTATGCTGCTTTCTGGAATGTGCTTAATTTGTGATATTTTCCCCTCTCTCCACACCCCCTGCCTGGTAAACCACTGAACTTTTCTTGGAGTGACTTTGCTGAAGTACAATAGTTTTATTGTTAGGGTTGATAAAGTGCATAATGGGATTTATAGTTCCATCTAGGAAACGAATCTCTGGAGGAGTTATGCCAGAAGCCAGTTAAAACTCCAGTCCCCAGGAAGTACAAGAGTAGCATATTAAAATCTCTTTGCTTTTGTTGATATTACTCGTTTGTTAAATACCTGCTTTCCCTGCTGTGCAAGGTACTTTGAAGAAAAATAATTTTAAAAAAATGCATTTTAAACTTTTTGTTTCTATGTAATTAAAACATTCTGACTGTTTCCTGTGTGTATACATGCTGTTACTCTATTTTATTTTGAAATGCGGGTGCTCCTTCTGTCCTGAAAAGATAATAGCTGTTCTTTTTGTATGTTAGGGTCATAAAGTGTGTCAACAAACTGACCTTTCCTGAAAGCTGGAGACTAGTTAATTAGGCACTCCAGCTTTCATTATGGCCTGTAGGAGATGGTATACCACTTCCCAAGAAAGAGATTTGGGGCCTAATTGGGAAAGAGTGGCTGTGTTTGGCTCTGACATCTCAAATCTGCAAGTACAGACAGTACTTTTGGGGAAAGCCAGGACTGAAACCTGGATTCACAGTCTAGTTTAAGACAATAGATTCAAAATGGTCAATGATCATGTGGTGCAAGATCAGGTGTTGCTTGAAGGAACTGATAAATAATCAGAAGAATCTTTGCGAATTGTTTTCTAATGGCTTATGCTCATTTGTGAAGAAGGCAGCCCCTAGTTTAATGAATTGACACTTCATATAAAGACCCAGTTGTGCTGGTTAGTGCATCTGTATGCTTTTAAGAAAGACTATGTTCCCTGCAGGTGTGAGTTTTTGTGAAAACATAGTTATTCTGCTTAATGCAGAAAACATTGTTAGGCTGAGCTGGACTGAAATGTGAATAAAGACTTTCCTTCCTTTTAATAGACTTTTTGATTTGGTTTCATTTTGTTTTTAAAGAATGTGGTGACTAACGTGGAGGACAGGACTGAAATATAAGCAAAGCAGACTTTACTATCACGTGTTCTTGCTATTCTGACTCGTACTGAGATAGTAATTACTAACATAGCTTGAAACCTAATATGATATGAAAAAAGAGAGTTTGACATAGTGATGGGGTCCCGGACCCCAAGCTCAGTTCGAGATCGGGTTAGCTGCTCAGTCAGAGCCCCACGGGGGCAGCTCGCTCTCGGGGACGGGCGAGGCGGCCGGGAACGGCGGAACTCTCGGGGAAACCGCGCGAGCCAGAGATCGGTAGCGGAGACAAGAGATGCAGGCAGTCGGATTGGCGGTCCAGGAGGTTTATTAAAAGGGTAAGGGGAGATGGAGGGGGGAAGGGACGGGACTGGATCGGCTGCCCGAAAGTGGGGTTCTGCATTGTGTGGAGGTTTTGAAAGCGGGGGAAAAAGGGAGGGGGGAACCGAAAGGGCCAACGGGGTACATAGAATTCTGGATTGACAATAACTTGCTCTTATGAGGGAACAAGGGGGGAGGGTACAGAACCTTGAATTTTCCAATCAGAGAACACGGCACTGGCAGACAAAGGAGAACTTTCTAGAATTTATCTTTATATGTAATGTGGGAGGGAAGACAAGCAGGGCCAATAGCTTCACTCCAAGGCTCCCTGGGAGCACCCCCGTTAGTTAGGGCTGCTTTACTCCCAAGACTCGTCCCGCGGGGCACTGCCACTGTGCAGTGGGCTAGGGACGCTCAGCTGAGCCAGGGCCACAGCAACAACATAGCCTCCTTGAATCCATTTTCTGTCTTTTGGAATTCGATTATTCTTCCTACCTCTTGCAAAGCAACTTCAGGTTCTCAGATTTCATTTGCATGGTGATGCCTGATGTTGCTTAACCAGGTGGAAGTGTGCATCCTGTGCTTAGAGCAAGGCTGTGGGTGTTGCTGCTGTGGGAGAAGTCCAGTGTTCTTCAGTCAGTGTTCTTCAAGTAAATTAATGCTACTTTTACAGTGCTTGTAGAGGGAGCATTGACTGTATTAACATTTTTTGTTCAGTTTACTTGCTTTGTTTTATGCCTGTGGGTGCTGTTACAATTATGTATAGACTTCTGAAGACCTGTAGAGCTGAGAAGGAAAACCATCTCAAAACAGCTGGAATGTTCAAGCAGGCATGTTTGTTCACCTCATTGTGCTTGAGGTGGTGTGATAAATGAAACATGTAAGCGGAGCAAATCAAGGTCTTTTTGTAAGTCATGAACTATCTTATGACAGTTCTTCAGTGGTGAGGTTGCTCCATTTATTTTTCAAAGACACCAAATTGGGCACCACTTTTATCTGTTTACTATGGCCATGAAATTTTCTGTACCTGCTAGGTTTGGGAGTTTCAGTTCAAGTAACTGATGTACTGTATTCAGAACTGAAGTTCTCCTGCACTTTCAGAGTGTGTTATGCTAACATGAAGATTGAGTGCAACCTCAGTGTGAGAGAGAGCTGATAAATGAAGTATTTCAGGTGTAGCTGGATCTATTAGCTAATGAAATGTGGCAATTTCCGGAATGGCACACCCTTCAGTACAGTGGAGCTGATGAATGTAACATGGATGACAGCATAGATTTGCTTGTAAACTCACAGGAGCATTGCCTCCTTTATCTAGCCAGTGTTCTTATGTGGTGAGAATTTACTGTATTTCTGTTACTCAAGCTCTAACCAACAACAAGCAACTACTAGGTATCCTGTGTCTATCACCTTTTCTGAAAAATGGGAATTTTGATTCATCTGGAGGAATGAAACTGGGCTGTTTATGTTAACAGTGAACTTCTTTAGACTTTTTTTTGTAAGTATGTAGCTCTTTTGCCCATAGTTTATCAGAACAAGAATGTCTTTTGAAGGCCTTCTACATATCATGATAGTTTTCAGCTTGCCTAAGAGAAAGAGGAAAAAGGGTTTGATGTTTAAGGTATTATGTAAAATGCACTTGAGCAGTGGCAGCTCAAATGGCAATATTAGAACTTCCTCTCTTAACATGTATGTTTGCTTTACCTAATGTATTTAGCTTCTCACTTTCACTTTTTCTATTTTATAAAGTAAATTTTCTTCAAAGAATCTGTGTTACAGATGATAAATATGACTTTTGCTGTTTTAGTGTTTGAAAAGAACAGACATACGAAAATGACTCTTGTGTGATGTCGGTGCCATTTCCAATCTGCACCTGCAGTGAATCATTTTGATGAAGCATAATATCATGTTTGATAGATAGTGGGGATAAAATTTTCTCTCAGCTATCTCCTTATGCATGGCTGGGGATGGAAAGGGAATGGGGAGTAACATAGTCTTTCAAAGAGAAATGAGTGGTGTGTATATTCTGGGGAATCATACTAATCTCAAGGAGTTTGACCTTTTCTCTGGGAGGGACTGGGGGGATATAGTGTGTGTGGATGGGAGGTGGTGAACATTCCTTAAGTGGATTAATTTTTAGGTGACTTAGACACTTTGATCCTTTCCGTCTGCAGGTTGGCTTGTTTTAGCTTGCTAATGTAGGGATAGCAAATTCCCGGCTTCCTTTTATGTTTGGAAAATTGCTTATAGCCCACACATGACTCTGTAATTGGGGAGATATTGTTAATTCTTGCCCGCAGGAAGACATTTCTCTGTCTGCTGACACGGAGTTCCAGACTAGATAAAGGGAATGCAAGAAAAATGTAGATGGGAAGCAGGGCAGCACAACTCCTAAGCTATAACTCTTGAAGAAATTGACACTGATCCATCTGAGTTTGTGTCCAGAACAGCATCATGTATTCTGCAGGGCGAGGGAAGTAAAATTGCTCCTTAGCGCTCTAAGCCTCCCCTGTGTCTCAGTGTATAATGTTGTGGTTGTCTTTAGTACTTGGTTACTGTGATAAATGAGTGAATGGTAAATGTTGGCTTTCACATATATGAATTTAACATTTACAAGTGATAATATACTGTGTAAAGTAGTACTAAAATAAAATATAGTTAAGTAGAAAAAAGGTTAGACAGAATTATAACTTCGAAATAGTTGTAATATGTTAGAAAAATGTAGTAAGAAATACATGGTAATAAATGCCTTTTAAGTTGTTAAGCCACAAAGCCAGAGATCAAAACACCCTAAAGAAACAAAAAAAGATAAACCACATCCATCCCAAGAAATCTGTTATCTCCATTCACACCTCCCTGAGAAACTGTCAGCCACAAATCAAGCTGTAGGTGGAAGGGAGATTTCTGCCTGCAACTCTGAAACAATCCAGAAGACCCAAAACTGTGCCCGGCTGGCAGAAAGGAGTAGAGATCGGAGAGGGGGGAACTAAGTGGAGTGTAAATTATCTTTGGCGCTTAATGAATATGTAACAGTTAAAGAAGGTATTTCAGCTCACAGTAAAATGAATAGAATCGGGCCTCTGGCAAAATGGCTAAGCAGCCAGCACTATTTGCCTTTGCTCTCCTAATAAATGCTCAGTATTTTACTTCTAAAAGTTTCATCTTGTGAATTGTTTATTTCATTACTCAGTAGAAACCTTAGTGAGTTTAGGAAAATTTTCTTTGACAATCCACAGTAGTTCACTCTCATAAAATAAGCATGTTTTTCTTGTTTATTTCAACTCCAGACACCTTAAATGTGGGTAAAGGTGATTGCATACATTTAAGTAATCTGAAAATAGACAAGGGTCTGGTGATAGCAAATTTTATGCTCTGCTTCTCAACCAAACTTCTTAAAGACTGTTGAGCTTGTTCTCTGTTGAACTTGTATTGTACTGCCTCCTCTCAAGTTGCTCTTTTCAGTCAAGATTTTCCATAAGAATGAGGATTTTCTTTGCATTGTACTTGGTTAGAATTCTGCTTAGGTGCTTATCCTGCAGGTAAGATAGCACTGGTTGGGTTACAGAGAATTTAATTGTGTACCTTTTCCCCACCCCAGAAGACACTTTGAAAAGGTTTGTGTTTGTGCATGTGTCATTTGGAAATTTCCGTCTCTATGAGGGTATATCGTGCCACAAGTGAAGATTTTATTTCTTAATTAAGATAGAAACTAGCAGCACGTAAGTCAGAGTCCTGGCATAAGCTTATAGTGGTTTTTTTGGTGGAATTTTCCCGGTGTTGCTTCTGCATTTAAAGATTTTAGGAGTTTGCTTTGGGTTGGGATCACTCTTTGATTATTTTAAGATCTCACAGAATTTTGTTCAGAAATGTGATTGTCCATGTTCTAGGATGAATAAATGTAGTCTGTCCAGCTTTGATTAGATGACTTACCTTGATGCTTTTGTAGTTTGTAGGTGCTTTGCATTCTAGGTGCTTTGGGGTCCTAAGGAAAGAACATTAAACACTCTTCTCACCCACCTTACAGAGGTCTTTTTAAAAGAATCTGAGGGCAGTTGAAACCTCCTGAACTCACAGTGACTGTCACCTGGTGATAGCTGGGCATCTGTTAGCAGGAGATTATGTATTTGAGGTTAGATTTGAGTAAACTGAGTAAAACATGGTGGTTTTGTATGTTTGAGAGATCGTGGGCCATATAGTAATGTTAAAAAAAATTTAAAAATTGGCAAATCCTACCATTTTCCAGGGGCAGTAATTGGTTTCTAGCAATTGAATTGCTTTCTTAACAAATGTCTCTTTACCAAAAGAAGCTGATGACTAAAGCAACTTCAGTGAGTCAAAGAAATTTAACTGTGCAATACCTGTAAAAATGATTTTTTTAAGAACTGTGTTAGATATTGGGACTTATTATATGAGGACGTTTGGAGGACCTTGGAGGGTAATTGTTGTTGTTGTCTCTGTGGAAGTATTTGCTTCTAGAATTAGGTAGATCAGTCAGTGGTGAAGATGAAGTCTTAGCACAGGTCATGATGCAAGTAAGCATTGCTGTGGATTATAAGCTATACAAGCTCATGCTGACTGGAATGCTTGATAATGATGGCATGAGTTGAACAACTGTAAGACTAACAACAGGTAATCTGATTCTGCTAGAAATTTTCACTTAGATGACCTTGCAGGATCACCTTGCTTTCCTGAGACAGCTCACTTGAACACTGAGTTGCATAAATGAAATATTAATCTCAGTTCAGGGAGCTTGTTGTTTGGAGGATACTTCGCATAAACCAAGAAGTGTATAAGGGATTCTCTCCTTTTCACAAAGCACATTCAGTCACAGAGAGACAGTCAAACACTGTCATCCTCCAAGAGGCAGAGTAATGGAAAGATAATAAATTTTCTGCAAAGTGTCACTATGACAGGATATATCATTTAGTCTGAAGACACCTGTCTGTCTCGCGCACCTGCAAACGGTGAGAGCAAAAAGGGCATCAATATGTTGTGGTACAGGAATTATACAATCAATAGCTTGTGTATATCTGCATATTTTGCATAGAAAAGATTAATTGTCATAGTTGAGTAAACAGAATACAGTAGTTCAGGTTACTAAATTGCGAAGTTTGGTTTGGCTTAACTTTAAAGAATTTTATCACGGATTCTAAGAAAAATACTGTAATCATCCTTTATTTGCTTGCAAAATGATATTTCTCAGTTGCAAAATATCTGCACTGGTATTTGATGTCTTACTACCTGTTCTATCAGCAGTAAATTTTGATTTCCAGAGTTCAAGTTGCTATCATGTATAAACACAGTATGCCAGTGGCTGTATGGAGGATATTGTGGGGACAGATTGGAGTCTCGGGTACATGTGGTGAAATGTGGTGTACTAGGTTGCTCAGGGTGGTGAAAGAATAGCTGGAAAGCAAAAAGCTGGAAAATTAATTGCAACTAGGGAATGTAGACAGTTCCAGTCATCGCAGTCATCGTAATAACAGTCTGTGAATTGAACTTACCCTGAACTGAAAAGTAGTTTGAACAGTTGTCTGGCATTTTGCTTTCCTTTCTGCATTTCACGCTGTGCCACCACCATTCCCTCTGCCCCTGTAAAGAACTTCTGACTTAGTCGAATCTGATACAAGTCTGAAATGAAATGTTGCCTTGATCTCTGGTAATAATATCAGGAAGCCTTTTCAGATGCTTTGGAAACATTTTTGTTGCTCACTCTAACTGGGTTTTTTTTAATGTACAGAGGAGAAATGGATATACTTAGAGCATACCTATGTGGCTGTGTAGGGGTTAAGAGCTATTTAAAATTTGTTTTAGTGAGGGGAAAAAGATTTCTAATTTAGTGAAGTATTTTTGGAATTTGCCCTGTCAGTTAGTAATATTTCACTAAGTAAAGCAACCCTTTGTTTAAAACAGGCTGACAACAGTTCATCTGGAGAGTTGGCTGGTGGACAAACTAAGGTATGTTCATTCATCAGCGATTCAACATATTTTATATGCTGATGTTTCTGAAGTAATGCTTTTAACTTGGAAGAAGGTAATCACATATGTGCATTCCTTGTTGTTTCTGTACTGCTGAAGGTTGCAGCTTATAAAAAATTTTACTGCCTTACAATCTTGTGTGTAGTGAAAATTAACAAACAAAACAAGCATATAGTTACTAGGCACTCTTTGGCTGTAAATATCTGGTTTATTTGGCAACATTGAGGGATTATAAATCTTTGCTGAAAGAACATCATCAAGAGGCAGTTCTCTCGTTTCCCCTTTCTTGTATGTACACTCTTGCTTGGTAAAACAATGTGTATTCTCACTGTGGTTTGGTCAATACAGTTTATATGTTTGTAGAAAATTGAGTCCTTTTTTGGAAATTGTACATTTGTTGTAAAGGAAAGGACAAGGGGCTGTGTTGATGTACAGTGACAGTTGAAAAATTTTACAGATTTTCCTGCCGTAAACTGCATTATACAAAGAGAGTCGCATAATAAAAAAAGCATAGCAAAAAGTCAACATACAGATCTTGAGTACACTTGCAGGTGGTGTTTTCCCAATACTGCAGAATTGCTACTTGCCCTTAGTTGCTTGGTTTTGTCAAATGACTTGCTGCTTGTCAAGAATCCTGCTTTGCCAGATAAAAAGATTTTGAAAGAGTAAAACCTCTGATCATCTGGCATTTTGAGTGAAATCTGTTGAGTGATGAAGACCTGCTAATACTTTTGGCTAGTCTGAGACTTGGTAGCTTTCTTTTGAAAGATTACCTCTTCTTCATTAATAGATGATCACAGACACACCTAAGGTTTTGAAAAAACAGTATTTGGGCTTTCCCTTTACAACATTTATAAAAGTACCAACCTGCAGATCTGCCTTGTCAGCAGTGAAGAAGATGCTTCAGAAGTTTTATTTGATTTCAACAGCAATATTGATACATGATGCACCCTTTAATAATGAAGATGTTACTGAACTAATTGGATGCCAACACTAGCCAAGCCTTTTAAATAAGGATTCTGTAGTCTCACATGTTTTTTGTTATGAATTTCCATGAAATTTCAGATTTTGGCAAGTGTATTGGGGGACTGTTGCTTTTGTAAATTGCTGTGATCTAGAAAATTACTTGATTTGAAGAATCTGTACTAGGAGTGCTTTCCTTTTTCTTTCTGTGGGGCAGAAGAAGTAGAAACTGCTCTGATATGAATTAAACCCTCTAAGAATGCAAGAAAAGAAATCTAATCTACAATAAAGTAAAAATTATTAAGGCTTTAGAGAAAACTTGTTTTCTGTGAGAAGGGTAAAAAAGCAGAGTTCTTTTCTAGCATGCCAATATGAAACTTGGAGCTACAGATGTGAATGGATACCAGAGAACTTTGATGAAGTGATACTGATGAGATTGGCGAGTACTTGGTAAGGAGAGAAAGGGTTTGTGGAGCTTTGTGGTTGGTAGAAGGAAGAATTTAGTGTTTCAAGTGGATTCTTTTGGCCTTTAAAAAGGATAATGAAAATCAATTTAGGCATATGCCTTTGTAAGTTTTTCTTTACTTGCTGTGATAAGAGATCCTGATTTTAGTGCCAGAGAAATAACTAGGATAGTTACTTGGAAATTTAAAGTGCATAGTTTTTTGAGCCAAAAGGAAAGAGCAGGTCAGTTGAGTTAAGCAAGAGTTGCGTTTTATATAATTGTTTTTCTTGATGTAATAGTTTAACTATTTGTCCTTGGGTGAGTGACCAAGTTAATGAGCTACAGAGCAGGCACTGTATAATAACTCCATAAATGTCTGTTGTGTTTGATTTCCATTTCCACAAGGGCTTTAGGTCTTGTAGCTGAATGTGATCCTTGTACTTAGGCCATTTTACATTATCCTGCTTCATTCATATAACAGAGGAGAGGAATTAAAGTTCCAAGCCTCAGGCCAGTAGCAAGAAATCTTTCCCTGCTGGTTGAGAACATAGAGTGCTCCCAGCTGGTTGCCGCCTGCACTTGTCAGTGACCTGAATTTATGAAATTTGTCAAGATGGCTATTTTCTTGTACACTTATTAGAGGTTAACATTTGAATGGGAATAGCTAACCGAAAAGGTGGAGACCTTCCGGACATGCAGGCAAGGGTGTTATCCTATCTCCAGCCTGTGACTGAAAGTGACTGTGTAAATGGTTATATTAATAAGGTTGAGTTAAGGTTAATATATATTATTTTACATATGAAAATCTGAGGTTCAGCAGAAGTAGGTGTAATTATGATTATTAGCTTGCTATTGGTGCATTGTTTTACCATAACATGGTATGATTTGCTGCTAAATTTTTCTTACATTTGGTCTCTCAAATAGGGGTAAAGGTTGACTCTGACATGGCAAGTGCTTTCCCTTTCTGTATGGTAAAGTGAGAGTGTATCTTGTGCTCAGCAGGTCTGCCAAAGCCTGAACAGCCTACTTTCCATAATACTGATTCAGGTACCAGAGTGTGAAGGATGGTTAGAGCTGGAAGCGGTGTATGGATTGAAAGAGGAGCCTTATTTTGCTGTTTGCCACAGTGAGCAGCGTGTCTCTTACCATCAGGCTAACGTTGATTCCTCCCGAGTATTTTCTAAAATAGTTGTGCATCATGAAAGTGTTGTAATATGAATAGTTTTAACCAGAAAGTTTTGACACTATTGCTTGCTATTTTTTGTTTCTTTTGGGTTTTTTTGTGTGTCATTCATGTTCTTCTGTAAAAATACAAACCTATCTGTTGCAAAATAAGGAGGTAAAGAGGCTTGAGCGTGCGAACAAGACCAGTGTTAGCTAAGTAGGCCCTTACAGGCCGCAGCAGAGCCCTAGGAAGTTCTGTGGGAAAGGCACCAGGGGAGTGCAGCTGTGCCTTTGAGCTCTGAGAAGAGTATCGTAAGGAATGTACCAGGAGGACACTTGCGATTAAGAAATATGAGGGGGAAACTCTAAAGGTGTGAGAATGGAATGCTATAGAATGTAAACTATAACCTGTGTAATTAACCAGTAGATTAGTGATCCAAAAATAGAAGCATTGTAACACTATATAAACCGCACACGCTGTGAAATAAATGGAGCTTGCTTATAACTCATATTGAGCTGTCACTTGCTCCCTCTCGCCTCCTATTACCTATCTAGTTCTAACCTGTACTATCTCAAAGTTTCCTCTGATTTGTTTAGGTTGTAAGTGTGGGTTCTCTATATTATCTCTGGTTAGTAACAATAAGGGAATATGATTGAGACTTTGATCCAGTATACTGTTAAACATGAAACATGTTCAGAGTGGTCAGTACCACCAATCTTATAATCTCCAAAATAAAAATAATTAAAAAAATAAAAGGCGTGCAAAATCTGCAGTTGTAAGTAGTGTTTTTCTTCACCTTGTGTTTTTAAAGACCACGCAGGAACACCAGGAAAAATACAAAACAAATGACTAACCACAAATTTTCTGGTGTCGAATCAAAGTAATGAATTTGAATCCTGGAGCGGGATTGTTGAGTAAACATTTCTGATTTTTGGAGTGGCACTTATAATATCCTATAAAAATTTTTATAGAAGTCTGTATAATACTATTTAGGTTCTGTTTCCTGAAAATGGTTGATTATAACTTCATGGAAAAAATTGTTAAAGCTTCAGTAAAACAGCAGAAAAAAGTGAAACTAGATGTTATGAAAGAAATTAAGTTTTACCCAAAAGTGCACAATGAAGATTTTAATTTTCCACATGAGGTTCTCTCCTACTTCTTGAATTACTGAATACAAAATTTTGTAAGCCAAATTTCTGAGTCCGTTGCTTTAATGAAATGCAAAAGAGGCTTCTATTTTAAGTTGTTATATAAAATTTTTGGTTTAGATTACTGTTTGGACCATTCTTAACTGCATGAAGTAAGACAAATTTATAAAGAGAGGAAATAGGTAAGAACATAATTCCGGGCATACACACATGTTGCAAAATAAGGAGGTTAAGAGGCTTGTGTTCGAACAAGACTATTGTTAGCTAAGTAGGCCCTACAGGCCTAGGCAGTATGCTTAGGTCCTGGGAATGTTCCGTGGGAAATGTACCTGGGAAATGCAGCTGTGCCCTTGTGGTCTGAGAGAATATCGTAAAGAATGCAACAGGAGGAAACTTGCGATTAAGGAGAACGAGGGGGGGAACCTAAAAGTATGAGAATGGATGCAATGAAATGTAAACTGCAACCTGTGTAATCAACCAGTAGATCAGTGATCCAAAAATAGAAGCATTGTAATACTATATAAACCGCACTTGTCGTGAAATAAGGGGAGCTTGCTTATAACTCATATTGAGCTAGAGTCTCGCTTCCCTTGCCTCCTATTAAATGGTGACCCTGACAACCACGGGCACCCCGATGACCACGGACTCTAAGAGCGGAATTTATGACCCTATTCTGAACAGCGGCGAGAACGGGAAAGCACCGGAGCAGCGCCGGTGAGCTAAAGATCACCACCCCTTGTTTAACAAGGGCCAATCCGAGCTCGGGCCGACCAAGAGGGGCCCTGCCGCCTGTGAAGACTATACTCTGATAAGCTGTGCGGCGATCACGGAAGGAACAGAGAGACGCAGGCAACAGGCAGCATTTGCGACGACCAAGATGTGTTAAAACCAGCTGGACGGAAATGGAGAGAACGGTAGCCTTGGACTCATTACGATGCTTTTTAGAAAAGTGAGGAGTGGGCAGGAGTACCATGAGGCAGTTAGCCGGACTAATTGCCATGGGAGAAGCTAAAGGTTTTTTTAGGAACTATAATTCGGTATTTGAGGAAGAGGAGTGGAGAAGTTATGGTGACTGTTTATATGATGGATTGCTAGATGGTAATAAGATGGCAAAAAGGCTTAGCAAGGTGTG
>VZRM01000041.1:0-35699 GCA_013397955.1 Grantiella picta | reverse complement strand
GGACACCAGGAGGTGAGGCTGCTCCTTGCTTCTGGCTGGGACGAGAGGAAGTTTGGCTGTGCCCTGTTCTCTTCTCCTGGCTGGGTGAGCTTTGATTCGACCTCTTTTCCCACTGGGAGGTTCACGTTCCCCAGGCTGCGTTCTCTTGTGGTGGCTGCCGGGAGAGTCTGGCTGCTCTGCTGCCCGCCCTGCCCTGCCGCACGAGACCGTGGCGTCTGCTGTGACAGCAGAAATCCTTGCTACCCCACTAGCTAGCCGGGGAGAGACAGCGCCACCTGCAGCCGCTCGGCAGTCATCGCACCTGCCCTGCCCGGAGCTCAACAGCGCCACCTGCTGGGTTTTTTTTTTCGACTGTAATTACACCACATGGGAAAGTCATCTACTGTTGGTTTCTGGTTCTATTTATGGTTGTTATTATTGTTATTGCTTGTTTATTGATACTAGTAAAGAACTGTTATTCCTTTTCCCATATCTTTGCCTGAAAGCCCTTGACTTCCAAATTAAAATAATTCGGAGGGAGGGGAAATCACGTTCTCTGTCCTAAGGGAGGGTTCAATCTCTCTTAGCAGACACCTGTCTTTAAAACCGAGACACTAGCACTTCTCAAATTTCAGTATGAAAATAATCTTCATCTACACAATCTAATATAATGCGAGTCAAAAGGATGTGGAACCATGATGCAACAAAAAGTAATTGAAAATTAATTCTTTTACCCTGCATTTTAGCAATTTACAGGGGATAGTACAGAGGCATGAACTGGAGTTTCCTTGTAATTAGCCAGAATAAACAATTCTATGTTAGCACATTCAAATGTTCAGGTTACAGAAGGTATTTCAAAAGACTAACTTAAAAAACACATTTGCCAGAGAAAGCTTCAGCAAAGAAAAAATTTATTCCACGCATTTGCTTGGAAAAAGATGTAACTTTTTTACCATTACTGCAAATACTTCTTTTTTAATAGAAAAGTTAACTAAAAGCAGCCATACAAACTCCATACAAACTCCATACAAACTCGAACTAAACCTGCACGTGGAAACAGGTACTTTTATGATGTTGAACTCCTTGGGTGATAAGATACCAAATGAGGAGAAAACTCTATTTGATGGCTTTGATGTAGCTGTACAGCGTATAAACAACAGAACTTTATTGTTAGGGATTGCAGTCACCCTGCTTTAAGATTCACAAATTATAACCACAAACATTCTCAGAAGTAATAGGAATTCAGCTCTTTTTCAAACTGCAAAGCTTTAATTTTCAGAGAAGTCTACCTCACAAAGGCTGTGATCCATATGAACAGAGAGTACAGAATCCCAGAATCATTAAGGCTGGAAAAGACCTCCAAGATCTAACCTTTGACCAAATATTACCTTGTCAACCAGACCAGAGCACTGAGTGCCATGTCCAGTTCCTTCCACACCTCCAGGGATGGGGACTCCACCATGTCCCTGCGCAGCCCCATCCAATGTCTGACAGTCTTTTCACTGAAGGAATGCCTCCTGATGTCCAGCCTGAATCTCCCCTGGCACAGCTTGAGGCCATTTCCTCTTGTCCTCTCCCTTGTTCACTGGGAGCAGGGTCCAAACCCCCTGGCACCACCCTCCTATCAATGGAGAGCCAGAAGGTTCTCCCTGAGCCTTTTCTCCAGGATGAGAGCCTACAGCTCCCTCACCTGCTCCTCATAGGACTTCTCTTAGACGCTGTCACAGTTTTGCTGTCCTTCTCTGAACACAGTCCAGCACCAAAATGGCACCAATGAAGGGCCCAGCACTCGAGGTGTAGCCCCACCAGTGCCCAGCACAGAGGGGCAATCACTGTCCTGGTCCAGCTACACTGTTTTTGATAGAAACCAGGTGCCATTGGCCACCTGGGCCATCTGGACACTCCTGAGTTCAGGTTCAGCTGCTGTTGACCAGCATCCCAGCCACTCTTCCCCAGCATGCAGCACTGCATGGGATGGTGACCCCAATGTAGGACCTGGTACTTCACTTTGTTGAACCTCAGCCCATTTATCCAACCTGTCCAGATTTCTCTGCAACTCTTCAGCAGATCACTCCCACCCAACTTGGTGGTGCCTTCGAACTGACTGAGGATATAATGGATCCTCTCATCCACATAAAGGATGCTTGGAGCAGGATGCTGTGCCCTGGACTGTGGTCAAGAAACTCGGACAATGCCTATTTACAAGGCTATCACTGGTGGACTGAGAGGGGCTCAAGTGCTGCTTTTGGTGTTGAATTAAGTGAAAACCAGCATTGGATATCAACCTCAAATTAATATCCTGACAGTGAGGCAAAGATTTGGCAGATAAACTCCAAAGCTACCTGGATACATATGACTGGCACTCAATCACTTTACACTATATAAGTCCAGTCCCACTTCCAAATGGCCGGTTCTTCTAACATATCCCTTCTTGGAGATTCCTCCACTGGGTGGGGACACCCCTTAGAATTACTCCTTGAGACTGAGTGAACAAGATTTGCCCAAAGCCTTGTATGGGTGATTTATATCAATATCTACTTAATAATTCAGTTTTTTGCTAGCTTTGATACAATAGCTTAAATATGATTGCTTTGATATAGTGCACTATCCTGTCCAATGCTAAAACTAGTAATTACAGCTTGTATACTGCATAGTAATTAATTCTGATTAAGATCTTTGTTTAATAATTTATCATAATAAATAATTACTTTTAAATAAATATGTCTAATTTGCCATCCTTAATTCTGCAGGACAAAGTTGTACAAAGATTCAGCCATGCCTCTATAATAATTCCTTAGTCTTTAGCTGCTGACAGTTTGGGACTAAGATTGGATCCAGTTCCCCCAGGCTCCTCTCTGAGGAGTTTCAAAAGCACAGAGGTCCTTTCTGCACCTCCTGACTCAGTGGGAGCTTCTCTAATAAATCTTATCTGAAGCTCCCAGTCCACCGATGACAGTATTAAACAGGACTGGCCCCAATTCTGAACCTTGGAGAACCACCCCTAGTGACCAGCAGCCACCTGGATTTAACTCCATTCACTGCCACTCCCTTGGCCCAGCCATCCACCCAGTTTTTAACCAAGTGAAGATGCACCTATACGAACCATGAGCTGGCAGCTTCTCCAGGAGAGTGTTGTGAGATTCAAAATTCAAAGGCCTTGCTGAAGTCTTGGCAGACACATCCACAGCCTTTCCATCATTTGGTCATCTGGTCATAAAAGGAGATCAGGTTTGTCAAGAAGGACCTGTCTTTCCTAAATCCATGCTGGCTGGGCCTGATACCTTGGTTGTCCTGTATGTGCCATGTGATGTCACTCAATAAGATTTATGACAGTGTCATAAATCTTTAAATGGTCTTAAGACTAAAGGCATCAGCATGCAGAACACTGAGCTGTTTACAGCAAGATACACTTAGAAGATACAAAAATCATCTAAACTGAGTACTGCTATAAAAAATGAGAGCAGGAACATGCATGTGAAATCAGTCAAGGGCTACAATATCAAGATCATAGCTGTCCTCCTGTGTTCTCAACACCTTCGTAAATCTTTGACATTTTTTTGATTGCAAGGGATGTTTTGCTTTTACTTAGATTGAAGAGTGCTCACCGTGTTACCCTGCCTCTGCTGGCTGCTGCTTTTGTCAGGTTATTGATCCAATGCCAGCTGACGGTCAGTAAAACCCTTCTGCCATTTCTTGCAAAAAGCTATTCAGATGATGGGTACTGATGTGACAGACAGCTCCAGTCACCTGGCTTCAGTTGAGAAAGAAATAATGAAAGCAAACAATGTGAAAGAATAAAGAGTAAACAATATCGTGCATTTTACTATAGCAAATTCTTATAGAATTAAGAAATCTAAATGTATTATCTCGTATGGTATTAGATACAGCTGCAGCTGAACCCAGATTAACTACTTGGATCTTTTAACTACTTATCTTTTCTCCACACAGTGAAAGATGACTTACAAAATCACAGAATATCCTGAGTTGGAAGGAACACACAAGGATCATTGAGTCTAATTCCTGGCCCTGCACGTAGACCCCAACAATCCCAACCTGTGCCTGAGAGCATTGTCCAAATGCTCCTTGAGCTCTGTCAGCCTCGGGGCCATGACCACTGCCCTGGGGAGCCTGTTCCAGTTCCTGACCACCTTCTAGGGGAAGAACTTTATCCTAATACTCAACCTAAACTTCCCTTGATACAGTGCCATTCCCTCGGGTCCTATCACTGGTCACAGAGAGCAGAGAATGCTACCTGCCCCTCCACTGCCCTTCATGAAGATGTTGGAGACCTCAATGAGGTCTCCTCTCAGTCTCCTGTTCTCCAGGCTAAACAAACCAAATGCCCTCAGCTGCTCCTCATACAATTTCCCCTCCATACCCTTCACCATCTCCATAGCCTCCTTTGGACACTCTTTCATAGCTTTATATCTTATATTGTGGTGAGGCTGCCCCAGTGCAGAGCAGAGCAGGACAATGCCCTCCCTTGCCCAGCTGGCAATGCTGGGCCTGATGCCCCCAGGACAGGGATGTCCCTCCTGGCTACCAGGACACTGCTGACTCAGATCTAACTTGCCATGGACCAGGACCCCCAGGTCCCTTATTGTGATGCTGCTCTCCAGCCTCTCATTCCCCAGTCAGTCTGTACATCCAGGTTTGCCCCATCCCAAGTGGAGAATACAAGACTTGTCCATGTTAAACTTCATACAGTTGGTTATTGCTCGGCCCTCTAATTTGTCCAGGGTCTGCTTTCAAGGGAGTCAACAGCTCTTCCCAATTTAGTATCAATCACAAACTTGCTTAATATCCCTTCAAGTCCTGCATCCAAATTGTTTAGGAAGCTGTTGAACAGCCCCTGTTGAACTCTGACTAGTGATGGAACTTCCTCTGCTACTATTGTTTTTTAAACTTCTTAGCTCTAGTGTTGCCCTGTACTAGCCATTGACCAGTTTAATTTTCTCTACTCCTTGCTGTTACGTATAAAACTGCCATACTGCTAAAGGATAAGCAAGCTAATAATCTGATAACATTTACTGTAGGGTCATCTTTGGAGGGAACTTCTGGGAAACACAAAGTTATAGATTTCCAACTAGTCTGGGCAAAATAAGGAAGAAAAAGCTTTTAATTATTCTTCATTTTTCTGTTAACATCAAAAATGGAAAGAAATTACTTTTAGTAACCTTTGAACCACACTAAGTAATGGGATCAAGTTCAAAGAAGAAAATAACATCAAAGGCACAATCTGGCCTGTACAACTTCCTTAAGAAACTCAAAATGCTGAAACCGCTGCAGAGCTTCTATCACAAACATTCATGAAGAACTTGTTGCCTAAACTCCAGTGTACTCTGTGGACATTATTTGGATATTGTAAACCTTTAAAGCTTTACCTGCTGTAGCAATCAGCCAAGCAAAGGTCTGCTCTCTTCTCTCCAGCTGGCATGACTTGCATAGAAATCACTTCACACATACCAGAGCACATACTGGAATCCTGCTTGATGTTCTCAAGTAGTATTCAAAGCCTGAATTCAAAGCTTTCCGGATGTCTTCTATACGTGATAACTGAAGAGATACAAAAGCTTTTCATGATTCTAACTATTGTGTCTCATGAAGGTGGCACACTTGTTCTCATTCCTTTCCCATGCTTGGTGTAGTTTTCAGCACTCTACAAAAAATCCAGGATGACTAAAAAATGTCTTTATAGGAGGATTTACTGGGCCACTACTGCCAGATGATGTTTCATTAAAGGTGTGTAACAGGGAATCCTTCTAACTTCTTTGGGAAATGTGTCTGAGTCCTTCACCAGCCCACGCTATTAGAGCACGTTCCCTATTCCGTACTGTTCACAAATTTGTATATTCAGTCTCTGACAGCTGCAACATAAACACAATCACGGAGGAGAACAGACTCAGGATATGCTCCGGCAGAACAAATCTTTTTCCTGCCTGACGTGAGCAAATACTGCTTTCTGACCAAGAGTGTCAATAGGTCTACTCTAGTGCAGTTTTTTTAAAAAAAATTTTTGGTCCTTGCCACTTCAATTCATTGATGACAAGACAAAAAGTCACCAACAAAAGCTGTTCCAAAATTGTTATATATTTTACTGTTTCTTCCTTCTCAACTTGCTTTATTGCTTAGAGAAATAAAACAAATTTATTTTGACAGAATTATTGATAAATTCTTACTCACTGTGATTTAGGGTAAAATAGAAATTATTAATTTAGAAAAACTAGAAGTTGGATAATAATAATCATATTCTTAAACTGATTTAGAGAGCCAGAAATTGGATAATGATTTACTAGGATATGCCTGCTGCAAACCATTTATTATTCTCATAATGAATTTGTGCCTACCTGGTATCGGCGAAGATGGAGAGAAGAGAGCCAAATAATTGAGAGAAACCACCAAGTGTAACCGAGCATCCCGCCCTTGGACCCCAGGACCAGTACAAGTTGGCTCTCAGGCCTGGACTTGGACCAAGAACCAAGGGAGCATGCGCAAGGGAACAGGGTAAACAGTTCATCGTGATGAAGACTATCGATCACGTTGTAATCAACCATTTGGAACCCCTGCCCACAATTAATCTGAGACACTGCGCTTGCGTGAGCATATTTAAATGAACTCTGAACTCATTATAATACGAAGCAGGGATAGGTATTGAATATGTATAGGGGCTTTGTCTAACTTTATGCATATGTAATCTGTAACCTAATATAAACCTAGTAAAGTGCTGCTGACGGTGTGCATATCTTTGGAGGGGCTACCCCCCATGCACCCCAGCTGGAATAAACACATACCTACGTCATAACTATCTGAGTTGTGGAGTCAATTCCGTGCTTCAACTGCAACTCATTCCTCTCTAGTCCAGTGCCAAAGCTATTACTGCCAGGCAGTGCAGTATTACAAAGGAACAAACAGCAGGATACTCTCCGTATTTGTCCAGGTAACTATTTTGATAAAACTTTGAAGTGCTGCAATGAAGAATTATCTACTCTGTTCTGAGTAAATCAGCAGCTTGTAATTAGAAACAAGTTCCAAAGACATTCAAGTGTGAACATGTTGGAATTTTGCTTGATTAGTACACAGGCATTGAAGACAACTGTACCTTAAAACCCCAGAACTTGATGAGAAGTTTTAAATTGTAATTTTGCCTTGTTTCATAGATACTATGCTAAATTTAGATGATACAACACTAAAGAAATTCTTTGACTGTTTAATTCTACAACAAGAACTCTACTCATGCCAATTTATCCTTTTTCTGTTACCCACCTGACAATGGCAACCTGCTATTTTCCCTCGACCACAGCTGCCAGAGCATCCTGACTCCATTATATTGCACCTGCCTTCCAGTTACAGTATTTTCCAGATCTTCCAGTTGGTAAATTGAATCCATGAAGTAGTTTCAGCTGCCTTTCAGAAGATATCATAAAAACATTTTTCCATTCCTACCAAGAAACAGAGAAAACAATTCAGGATTTGTGGAACTGTAGTCACGTTCAAGTTTCATTGATGAATTTACAAAGCATATTCTGTCCATAATAACTGAACATAATTTTGCCATAATTTGGATAAAATATTGTGATTACATATTCAAAAACCAAACATTGCTGTCACTTTTCCAAAACCAAAACCACAGGAGAGTTCAGAGTACATATTCAGAGTACATTTGCCAACTACTGCTAAAATAGTAGCATTGCTTCTTACTCCATTGTCAGAACACAGCATTTCAAAACCTTTGTTTTGGTTGTGTAAATACCAGGGAGTGTCTGACATACCAGGGAGTGTCTGACACTCAGCAGTCACATTAGGGTAAGTATGTGCCAATATCCTGTGAACTGACAGAGCATTGGAGTACATTTATCTTTTTTTCCCACTTTCTAGAAAATTTTCCCCTGACAATTAGGAAGTAATTTAAACCCAGCTGTTTTCTTTTCCCCTACCTCTGTTTTCAAGCTAGAAACATGCTGTTATTTTTCAGGACAGTAGATCGCCTTTCAACAGCTCAGGAGAGTGAACCTCCTAAGACTTTTTCACCATGAAAAATTCATTACACTATCCTGGCCTATTGCATCAGGAGTTCTAAGAGGTTTTCCCCTGGGTCTACAAACCCGTTTTTGGCAAGGCATGGCTTTTCCACTTAGGGGAACTTTAAGCACTCATCCTTCTCTGCAAATCTAATATAAATAAGTATGGCAAAAACTCCATCACTTTTATGGTGTCAATCAGCTTGAATCTAGAAAAGCAGATGCACTTTGAAGGCTTCTTTATGTTTAAAAATATGTTTTCTCATGGACTGAGCTCTCTGGATTAGTTTTTAGCCCTGAACTTCTTTTTTTTGTACTAAATTTATTTCTGCATACTTATATAAGCACATGTTCCGGTATGAAATATAGAAAGATATATATTGTAGCAATTAGCAATTTTATACCTCAAATATTTGGGTTTGGTAAATATAAAATTAAAACGATACTTCAAAAGTAGCACAGAACATCAAAACTTCAGTGGAGTGCTTCAGTATTCACCACTTCCTTCCTCAGCTAGAGATGGGCACAAGAAAGATGTGTCTTCCAAAGCCAATGTTATCTCGTAATCCCTCCTTAGTGAAAGGCCAGTGGAATGCAACCTGAGTTTTGGACTCAAAAAGGAGATCAAAGACAGGCCTTGTTTTTAAAAGAGGAAAACTTGAGGAGCCAGTTGTTTATCGGAAAAATTATTGATTCCGATCAGGCTTTGAAACACTGTTAAAAACTTTGAAATCTTTGAAAAATAAACTAGTGTGACATACTCAAGCTAATTTTCTTCAGAAGCCATCCAAATTTCTTTAGAGCATCCTTATGAAGAGATTCCTTGATTTTTTGGTGACTTTTTGGATAGAACAATATACCCAGCATTTATGAGTTTGTTAAGAGTGTCTGAACAGCTGTGCTTAAAAAATACAATGCGAAAAGAAATTTCTCCTTAGACTAAAGACTGTGCACTATTCAAGCAGGTCTAGTACAAAACTTTTAGCAAACCTGAATACCTTTTCAAAAGCTTTGTCACAGAAGAAAAACCAATTACACCGTAACCAAGAACTAAGTAGGGAAAAAAATGGGTATTTAAACCCCATATATTCCATTAAGAACTATAGTGTATTCAGTAGTTCTGTGAAGAACCACAGTCACCTAATACTCCCTACTGACTTCCACAAGCTGCAAAGGTCTTGCAATCCAGTAGCGTAACCCAGCATCACCATAGCTGTTAAATAAGACACTTTCCTTATACTCCACTTGCAGCATACCTGCAATTACTCAGAAAAAAATGCTTTAAAGGATGACAGTAGTGAAATCATATCTTAGAACACATCTATTAATGGTCAGACTCAAAGAAGACCAAATGCAAAGAAACACATTGGTCCTCTCATTAAAATTAAGTAACCTGTAGGCAGGAAGGTTAGAATGGAAAGTATGCACTCTGAGATACTGCTAAGCTACAATTAAAAGTTGCAAGTTAGGATGATCCTTATAATTTGATTTAGTACTGGTCAAAGCAGAACGTGCATTACTGCAAGCAATAAATACCAACCCTAACAAACATTAACCTTTGTTATTGGCAACTAATGATAATAAAGGGTGTATTTATACACTGTGGCCTTGCTATTTCCTGAATTAAAGTTGACTTTTTACAATTTAATTGGTAAACAGCATTTAAAAAGGTTCAAACTACAGTGTATAAATAGGACCAGCCCTCAAACTGTTTGCCTCTGTAGTCCCTTGGAATTTGAACTCCTTCATCTTTTCATCTGTGTACCTATTTGAGAGGGAAGGAGTCTTTTCCCACAGCTGTAAAATGTCATTTCTCTTGACCATGAAGAAAATAACATTAGAATCCTTGAAATCGATGTTTATTTTTTCCTACAGTGGCTGAGGAATAGAAGGATTGCTGGTAAAATTGCAAATTTTTTAAGAGGTTTACAGCATGCCATGAAGAGCAAGTCCTAAAACAAAACTAGACAATAAACAGATACTTTTCTATTTTTATAAAGAGACACAGCCTAGTTAAAGGTCAAATCACTGCAGAGATTTAAGACACCTATTGAATAGGCAGGAACGCTCCAGATGCACACTCCAGGTTGACTAAAAAAACCAGTTGCTTAGACAAAAACTCAAACAACATATTTTCAATGTCGCTTTTATTGGATCTGAAGAAACTAAATGGAGTACAGATCTGAAGAAGAAAGAAAAGACAACTGAAACATACATCTGCACCAAAAAATCAAAGATTACCTACACTAAATCTAAGAAGAATTCCTGAGCAAATCTTTACTTCACAGAGCATTAAAGATTACATATACCATTATCTTTTCATCAAAATTATATGTTTTTCCCTTTTCTTTGTTGGTCTGGAAGTTCCAGGGTAGACATGATGTAAAAGGTGTGCCTGCTTCATTTCAGGGGACAACGTGAGCCCCATAATATGATCCTTCCCTTCTTTTTTTCTTTTCACATTAGCTATTTCAATAGTCTCTGTGGCACTTCAGGAACAACACAGGAATGATAAGATTATAAATCTTCATTTCAAAATTATCAGCTATAAGGAAGACAGAAGTACGTTACATAATATCTGATCCCAAATGAGGCATACATCACAATTACCATGAAAAATATTTTAGAAGTCCTTGTAAAACTTGCGGAAAAATGAACAAATCATTCATAGATGCATTTTCATATGGTTGTAGTAAAACTATAATTTTAGCATGTTTTATTCCTTTATCTGTAGGCCAAAAAAAAAAAGAACATTTGTCTGGCCATATTTAATATGGTAATTTTTCAATAAGAAGTTATTTAAGATGGAAGGTCTTCTCTTGCATCTTAACCCTATTTCTCTGAGAATTAAACTAGAAAAACAAAGAGAGGGAAAAGCCAGTGACTAAGAAAGTACAGCCTTGATTTTATTTTCTGTACCAATATTACTTAGCAACCTCAGTCTTGGAGAAAAACATTACCAGCACAATCTGGCTCAACCATCACAAAACATGGCAAATATAAATTAAGAAGTGCTTCACATGTTCTTAGAGTTCATTTTTAGTCACAGATTTACATCTTCATTGCAGAGAGAATGCCTGTTGATCGATCCTACATGCTTGAAGAGTTTTTTTAAAAAAATGAGGAAAACAATTGCAAATCATGTTTAGGACAGTTTTGTTGATACTCAGGACCAATAATGTGGTCTTATTTCCAGCCCTCTACTGCCTGTTTACGAGGTAGTATCTCAAGAAGGCAACAAATGTTAAATATTAACATCAGAAACCAGTACTTGAACATCTTTTAACAGTAGATATTTATAGGAAAATTCAGCTGCATTTAGAGGGGTTTAATGTGGACTTATTGATTTGAATGTCATACAGAAAATGAGAATATACAGCTACTTTGCTAAAAACATTTAAGTTATTAACATGATTAGGGGATTTTTTGCAAGTGTTTTAGGAATGACTAGCTCAAATGAAAGCAGTTAACTTATTACAGAATTCAGGATAGTAATACCTTTTTCTCCTGCATATACAACTGCATCGAAATAGAGAATGGCATTTTTCACTGAAGCAAGATTTTAAAATATTTACAAATATGGAAAATATTTGTAACTGCAAGCAAAGGGAACGCAAGCTGCCCACTTAGCTGCCTGAGGTTAATGAAAAACAAAGGAAACAGTTCTGTTCACTCTACCATCTCAAGATAAAAACAGCGACTATTTTTATAGGGTTCAACTAACATCTGGACAGATGTTTTAATGCACCCATAATATGACAATTACTTCAAGCTTATCTTTCTAAAGCATTTCTAAATTAGCAACTGCTTGCTATAAAGATCATTAAAATAGACTCTCCAAATTATAGGTCACTCTCACCAGGTAATACACTACTTAGGCACTGGACAAACATTCTCACAAATGGAACAAAGACGGGTTTTCTTTATTTAAAGATAAACTAATGGGACTATCGGTTTACCTGTGGTTCCTAACTCAAAGCTTCTTGGCAGAGAATGGGTTTAATGATTACCTTTTATAACCACTGTTGTTAAGTTGCTGCTCCTTCTGCATGTTCTGGTTTCAGACATGGACATGCCTTGCTTGTAACTGGCTGGGAAATCTAACAGGAGAAATACACTTGACAAAGATTCCTGGACCCGATTAACAGCAAAAAATATAAATAAATAAGGTAAGTGAAAGCAAGAATTGTGCAAGGTGATGATTGAAGCAGTCTAAATACATGACTTTCAAAGAGAGAAGTTGGGTACAAAGCTATAACGACCCAAGCCCTGCATTCCTTATGTGTGCAATTTTCTATTATAGGTTTAATATTTAAAGTTGGATTCATTATGATTCCTTTAAAAATCCTTAATTCCAAAGATAAACTCGATGTATTTGAAACTCAAATATTTCTGAAGACCAACAATTCTGAGAAAGTTTTTCTGTCAATTTAAAATGCTACAGTTTTTGTAGCCAGTTACTACTTAATTTACAAAAAACCCCAACTTAAGTTGCCTAAACATGATGCCTTCCAGAGTTACTATCTGTATAAAAGCATAATGATCTTAAGCATTCAAATTGAAATAATTATAGTTGCAGAGTCTTAGGAGAGAAGACTTTTGACTGAATCCACTTTAGAGACTCAAGACCTAACACGATCAATTTCCTTCGCTGTCTCAGATTGCATTTTAGGCCAATACTAAGACAAACAAGCAAAATCCTCACGGAAAAAAAATCCTAAGTCTAAATTTTGAAAAGAAACTGTTTACATTCCAATTCTAAACAGGACAAAACATTGAGTGTAGGAAGACATTCACCCTGAATCAACATGGAGAAGACTGGTGACTCTTTCTGAGGCAATGAGCTGCTAATTAGATAATTATAGTAGCCCACACTCTGTTTAGCAGATGCTTCCATCTCCAGCGAACTGAGACAAGGCCTAATTTAATGAAGAACAGAAAGGTCTCTAGATAAGAAGAAAAGAGACTAGCTTTGGGGAGAAAGATAAAATCTGTCTGGACCTTTGGAAGAATTCAAAGGAAGGACTGGCTATAAAAGTTTGATTGTTCCACTAAGGACATCCTTGAAATTAATGTAATCTGTGATAGAAGACACAGACATACACTTGCTGGGTGGGTATGAGGAAAATCGAGGTGAAGTTGACGTAACTTCTCATCACTTTCTTCTCTGAGTGGGTAGTTCCATGGAAGTAATTTACCTTTGAGTGAGTGTGTGTCTGTGTTTGTTTTCTGGTAATATTTACCTACACTATTTTGGACCCACATATATAAGAAAAAGTCAAGCAACATTAATATGCTAGAGTGAGATTTTGCTTTTATTTCCTTAGAGATTTCAACAAGAGAAACAAATGGGTGAAGAGAGCTTGAAGAAAAGAAAAGGAGAGGACAAAGGAAGAGAGGACAGACAATCTATTCAGAGTCATGAACCCCAAACGACGAACCTACAAAAGCAGGCAAAACTTTTTCTTTTCGTGCTTTGGTCCATGTGTGAGGGGTTGGCAGAGGGAGGCAGAAAGGGATATTTGTGCATATGCATCAGCATACAAGAACTACCACTGTGTCCCAATTTAGCAAAAATATGCTAAAATCTCAAGAGTGTGGTTGGTTTACCTTTTCAGAAACTGCTAATTGCTATAGTTAAATAGCTCTGATATAAGCAGAATAAAACCCCAAGGCTATGTTGTTGAAGTTATCAGATATAAAAATAATTCAAAGACTTCTTCTATCTAAGTTTATCAGCTGAGGTATTTCATAAACTTTACTTTTTTTTCACACGTACTTTTCAGAGGTTGTAGTGGGTTGTCCAGCTCATTATTTCTGAAAGTTTGTTAGTGTTTATAGCCATGAAATAGGCACTGGTACTTGAAGACAAGTGAAATTCTGTATCCTCCAGAAAATTACAGATGCTTTAGAAAACAGTTGTGGTCACTTCCTCTCGGGAGGGAGTGTAATTTCTCTTTAAATTAAGTAGCCTGAAAAGAGATTCTCTACGTGATTTTAGTTGTGTGTCAAGACTGGAAAAATACTGATGCTATTAGAGTAGCCATAACTATCAGAAAATATTAAGTAGCCCATGCCATTGTTTTTAGCACTACATGCCTCCGTTTTAGTGGTTTCATGTAACACTGTAGGTCACTAAAAAGTTAGGAGAACATGATCTTATCACCATCTAGCAGTATCAACACAATTCCAATGCACAAATATTTAAAGCAAGGAGAGGAAAACAGCTGCTCAACAACAACAACAACAAAAAAAAAAGGACTCCATCCATAAAAGACAATTTCTGAATCTTAGAAAATTCAGAAATCATCAAGTGCTCATTGAAAAAAAAGTCATTGTTTAATCAGAGAGTAAAGGGCAAGTTCACCACACAAGGTTATATTTGAGGCTCACATAATCCAAAAGACAGGTTAATAAAGGAAATACACAGGCAGGCAAAATATAAATACATGTGCTTTTGAAAACAGCTGGAGAATGCCACAGGGTACATATGGATCTTGGAAAGAAGAGTGAAATTTTGCAAAATAGTTTAATATATTTCTTTTTAGAACCTTTATACTGAAAGCAGATAAAAAATAAGTCATTAATGACTATTACTGTAGTTCTATGATACTGAAAAGTAATTGCTGAATTACTAGAAATTGCTTACAAAAACATCTCGTTTTATTTCAAGGTGGGCCTTGTTAGTGGAATCTGTATGATTGTTGGTACAATTATTGGCTCAGGTATCTTCGTTTCTCCAAAATCAGTGCTTGGCAATGTTGAAGCTGTGGGTCCTTGTTTAACCATCTGGGCAGCCTGTGGAGTTCTGGCAACATTAGGTAAAGGAGTCAACAAAGAATCTGAATCTTTGCCTTAAATATTTCTATCTACTGTTTCTGTGTACTACTCTCATTTCACATATTACCTAATAGCACATAGACCAAAATCAATTAAATTCTACTGTATATATGCATAGCAGTATTCAATCATAAATTTAAAATGGACCATTTATAGGAGACAAATGAAGTTTTTAAAACTGTAAATTGCACTCTCAATTCATTTTGAAAGAAAGTTTTAGTTTTGCCTGCTTCATCTACTGATTGTAATAAAGAGAATACTCTTTTAGGTAAGTAACTGGCAATATGTGAAATTTACTGGTAGTGAGATAGGTACTTTCTGCTAGCTTTCTACTTCTGTAATTCTAATTCTATAATCTGAAAATTTAACACTGATCACCTCAAAATATTTCAAGAAGTAAAACAAAGGAATTTTTGAGCATTTTACCAAGGGGGACAGCATACAGAAAAACCTTAATTCAAGACGTCTCATACAGCAGTAGACCTGGAAGTATCACTGTACTTTAATGTTGAGCTTAGCAGACATTTTATTTCAAAATTGTGCAGGAAGTCTGTTTTTTCAGGTTCCCAAAAGGTGTGTCAGCCAGTGCAGTTGTCACTTAAATGCTTCTTATAGTGTTCATTTCTTGAACAGAAATCCAATGAAATCACGATGTTTGTTTGTAGTGGTTTTGGTGAAGTCATAAACATCAATAGCAGTAATTTTTAGACTGTATCTTAATAATTTCAGGGTATGTTTTTCAATTGCTCACAAGTAATTAAAATTTTATTTTGCATATGCAGTAAAATATACAGAAACACAAAGAGAGTAATGATGTAGTGTATATATCAATTCCCTTAACTTTTCTACTTATTAAAAATGATCACCTGTTCCAACAGGTTCAAAAGTGTATGAACTAAACCTGCTTTTCTTGTTATTCAGGTGCACTTTGTTTTGCTGAGCTTGGTACAATGATCACAAAGTCTGGGGGAGAATATCCGTACCTTATGGAAGCATTTGGCCCAATTCCAGCATTTTTGTTTTCTTGGACAAGCTTACTGGTTACAAAACCCAGTTCATTTGCAATCATTTGTCTCAGCTTTGCAGAATATGCATCAGCTCCTTTTTATCCAGGTTGTGATCCGCCCCAAGTTGTCATCAAGTGTCTCGCAGCAGCAGCTATTGGTAAGATCCACACGTATTGAGACAGAACAGATCCAAAATTGCATAATGACTTGTGTCTGGCCCCATCAATAAGTGCACTCCAGTACCCTGAAAATTCCTTAGGGTCGTCTCCACAAAGACACCAGAAATCTTTAAGACACAGTCCAGTGAGTCCTTCCCACAATAACTAATTCAACAATGTTAAGAAGATAGGTTTAAAATATTGTTCCTAGTCCAAGGGTTTTTTTATTTTTCATTAAGATAGACACATCTGTATAATGAATGCTTGTCTCTAGCAAAAAAGGAAGAAAAAATAAGTGTGGAAATATTATTTTTTCATTTATCAGAATGCTGTGCAACTTCAAAATATTTTTTGTTAAAGGTCCTATCAAGATCTAATTCATAAATCTGTTTTTACTCAGTATTTTAAAAGTTATCCAAACATAGTAAGTAAAAATTGTATATAATATATATAAAAAGTGTGTGGAAAAACAGTACAGTAAATAAGGGGAGGGGCAACTTTTCTTTAAATTCTGACAAACAATACAAAAATTTATAATTTGATTTCTTTTAGTGGTAATTACAATTGTGAATTCACTGAGTGTGAAGGTGGGAAGCTACCTCCAGAATTTTCTCACAGCTGCTAAAATGATCATTGTCACAATCATTATTGTAAGTGGAATTGTTCTCCTTGCACAAGGTAATAAAATATATGTTATTTGAAAAAATTATTTTAGCTTTTGCTATGATTATTTAAAAATCCCCCACTGACAGAAGTGACACATAATAAGGCACAACCCTGAATCTCTTATTCAAGGTTTTAGTTCTGCATCCCTTAGGAACTATGGTATTTTCTTTTAGAAAAGGGAGATAGGTAGGAAATGCAACACTACAATATAAAAGGGTATTAGTTTTAATTTTATCAGTGAAAAGTTTCAAAACCTGAGACATATATCAAAATGTTTTTTCATCTGGTGGGGATTACAAGGATTAGTTTCGACACTGATCAGTAATCTTCTTATTTACAGGAAAAACTGAAAACTTCAAAGATTCTTTCAAGGACAGTACAATTTCTGTTAGCTCTATCAGTTTGGCATTTTATAATGGACTCTGGGCGTATGATGGATGGTAAGGAATCTTTATTAGCTTTAACAGTTACAGTTTAACAGCCTTTAACTGGTTTACTCTCTCCCTGTAGAACTCTCTGAAAAAGTTAACAACTGACTTGTTATTAAGAATGTCTTGATGAATTCTGGAAAAAGAACACTAGTTTGGTTTAAAAATAAAAAACAAACTCCACCCTCTTTTAGTTGCTGTTTGTTAGGGAAAGAAATTTTATTAGATCCCAAAAGGACTATTGCTACTACTGCTACTACTACTACTGCCACTTTGCTGCTGAAGGTGCTTAGATACTGCAGTAATGAGGAGAATGTAACACAGTTTAATTCCATTGTGTTAGGCAAAATAGCTTTCCCTATGGGTTACCCCATAAAATTTCATTTCTTGTGAAATACGTAGTGGTGATTGATTAGAACAGAAGAACATAAAAAAGAACATTGTATCAGAAATTATAAGGTCCAGCTTGCCGATTTTTTCTTAAGGAATGTCAGTTGGCATAGCATTCTGTTGGCACAAATCCATTGTTATTCTTAAATGTACAAACTGCAAAGTCTGCATATAGGTCTGTACTTTGGAAGCAAATAAGGATATAATCTTGATTTACCATGCAGCAATTCCCATTTAAAAGTTTTTAAAACTGAATTTATTTTTAAATAGACTATTCTTTTGGCTTCTATTTCCAAGCTTGAGAGTCTCAACTCAGGAGTGTAAGTCTGCTAATTCAGAACTTCATGTGGACTTTTTAAGAGTGCGAAGAAGCTGATCCTTAAATAGTATTTGTGTATGTAACCACCAGGCACTAACATTTGAAAATTTGCTTTTTGAGCTGTAAATACTAACTCTTCACATTTTTAGAGTGGATAAATAAAAATCATGTTTCAGTTGGTCCACATGCTGTGGCAAAAATGAGTATTTGGAAATTATAATTCAGATACAAGGTATAATCCTTAAAAAGGTTTTCATGCCAGTTTTCTTAAGACAGTATGACTTACAGGACCACTATGAAACACTAGCATACTTGCTTCATTCCTTGCCCTCAGCACACTTGTGCTTTTATTTGAAAAGACTCAGATACTGCAAAGCTTGAAGTTGAAAGGAAATCTTGTAAATCTGAGATGTCTGCTTTTTTTTTTTTAATTATTCTGGGATATTTTATCCAAGATTTCAAAGTCTCAGAGATACTAGAGATAATGCAGAAAGAGATGGCGGATCAAGAGGCTGATTTTTGGATAAGAAGCTCACATAGGTTTTGCTTTGCAGTTTTCCCACTTAAAAGATTTATTATATTTCTTCTTTTTAATCTGAACAAATAAAAAACAGTAACACAAGAAATAACCTCTCACCTCATAGTACAGTCATATTTAAACACCTGACTGCTAAAATACTCTGTGAATGTTTTTCTTTCCAGGAATCAACTCAATTACATCACAGAAGAACTTGAAAATCCTTACAGGTAAAACTATGTAGGAAAGCAATGTTTTTCCTGGCAAAAATCAAACACCTAATTTTTCTACAAGCAAGCATATATTTTGTTTTTTTTTTTAAAACCGCAAGTTATTCAAGGTTTGAGCACTAACAGACAAAGATAATTAGCCTGTATTACAGGCTTTGTATCTTTGCATAAGTTTGTATTTTTAGTTTTTTTATAATCCTGATTTCTATAGCTCTACAGTAAAAAAATGTAAATACCACTAAAGAGCATATCAGGAAAAGTAAGAATCCATAGTTTACCATGACAACTTTACCAGTGATACAGCAATGCTGATGGGGTCTCACTTTTCCATTCTTTAGAAATCTACCACTATCTATAATTATTGGAATCCCCTTGGTTACGGTTTGTTACGTTCTGATAAACATTTCCTATTTCACTGTAATGACTTCAACAGAACTCCTGCAGTCCCAGGCAGTTGCTGTGGTAAGCTACTTTATTTTGTAATAGAACATCTGAATAAGACTTTGTTCACTGAAGTAATGTTAATGAGAGGCGAGATGGAAGCAAGACTCCAACTCAACATGAGTTATAACCAAGCTCCATTTATTTCACGGCGTGCGCGGTTTATATAGTGTTACAGTGCCTCTAAGTTTGGACCACTAATCTACTGGTTAATTACACAGGTTATAGTTTACATTTTCTAATATTCTGTTCTCACACATTCAGAGTTACTCCTTCATTCCTCCTTAATCGCAGGTCTCCCCCTGCGATATGTTCTTGAGAGTATTCTTAGAATCCAAGGGCACAGCTGCATCTGCCTGGTGCCTTTCCCACAGGACCTGTCAGGCCTGCTTTGGCTAACAGCATGTCTCAGGCCTGTTCAGCTAACAGCAGTCTTGCTCGCACAACCCTTCTAATAAATCATGACCACGATCTTGAAGCCATTCTGTGACATAATGTAACTCATTAGGTTCCATTAATTTTTCTTAAGATACAATTAATTTTAGTCTAAGCTGTTAGTGAGACCTTTTCACCTATTATCTATTATAATTTCTTAATCAAAAATTTTAGTAATTCCTAATTTAAAGAGTAGTTCTATCATATCCCAATGGGGATAAAAGAAGGAAGCAAAAGTAATGCAGTCTTCAGCAAACATTTTGTAAACATTGCAACTCAGACAGTGACTGCTTTCCATAGGCATCAAAAAGATGGAAAGAGAAATAACGTCTGACTATTGCTTTACCATTTTCAGTGTTTCCAGTATTTCTGAGAAAGATGCACATGCCAAATGACAGTCAATCAAAGGTTGTTGCTCTGGAGATAGCAGAAATAGTCTGTCATTCACTTCAACCTTATTCTTTTTGGTTTTTTCCTTAACAAATTTGAAAGATATAATTTTTACATTATTGCAAGACATACTTTTACAGGTAAAATTAGAAACTATACAAGTTTCTGAAACCTTAAAAAATACATCTGGCCCTTCAGTTCCACTCAGTAAATTTTCCATGTCTCTGAAACAACTGTTGAGGTCCTGCAACAATTTTTTTTTAATGTTAGTTTTGGGGAAAACAAAACAGTATATGACAAGTATGCAAAATATAGAGTAGCACAGAGAAGAAGTACACTAATGTTGAAATACTTTTTTTTTTTTTTTAAATAAAAGCTTTTAAAATTTAGATCTTCTGTGCATTTCAGCAGCTTGTCTGCACCAGGAAGTACAGCATGGAATGTATCAAGTTTTATCTTGTTTAAGAACTAGTCCTCTTCAACACACCATTAAACTTACAATCTGAACAACACACATCAACTAGGACTGAACTCATCAGACTAAATCAACAAAGTCTCAGAGCTGGCACTGAGCAGAGGCAGCACAGAAAAAGGAGTGCACTGTACAGAGAGGTCTATACAGCTGTACATACCCTTTGAGCATCCTACTTCTGGACAAAGAAACATCACTGACATCAGACTTCTGCAAAACCAAAGCTCTCTATGTTTGACTGATTAAAAAATTTAACCACCCCCCCCAACTAAAAACCCAAACCTCGCTGTCAAAATCATTTAAATTCAAATCCATTTCCTGTTGGTCAATGTACCTACATGAGATCTAGTCCACCCTCCAGCAACAACAAATATACCACAGGTGAAGTAAGTGTAGTGAAATGGTCTTTCACTACAGGCAGGGAGTTTGTCCCATACTTGTTGGCCCCAGTCTCAGGCCGTCATGCTCTCACTACTAATGTTACTCCTAGAAAGGCTGAAAACAGCTTGTTGTATGGACAATGCTCTGCAGCAATGCCAGCTTCTTTCTTGTTTTGCAGACACATCCCAAACCAGGTGTCTTTTACAGAATTTAATTTCTGTATAGTTCTTACACCTGTCTTCCAATGTTTCCTACAGATGTTGCATCTTAAACATTATGACAATAATACTCATCTCCATTTTATAGTGGCCAATGAGTTAATCCAGGTCTTTATTTGGCAAAGCATTCTTTAATAACTACACAAAATATACAATGTTTTTATTGGTAACATAGCTCAGACACCCATTTACTTTACCTACAAAGAGGTTCTAACATTACTGAATATACTAAGTGGTAGTTAAAATTACAAAATTGATTAATTTTAATCCCATATCCCAGACATTTGGAGATAGAGTCCTTTATCCAGCCTCTTGGATAGTTCCTCTCTTTGTGGTATTTTCTACAATTGGATCTGCCAATGGCACCTGTTTTACTGCAGGCAGGTAAGTTCCCATTCTAAATATCTTCAAATGAAAGTTTTTGAAGGATGGAAAAATTTATATACATATATCTACAGATATAAAGTCGTTCTTCTGATCCACGTTATAAAAAATGTAATTCAAAAGTGCCTGTAAATCTAGCTATATTGTTTAATATTCAAAAATAATAGTGGCTATTCAGGTTTGAAAAATTAGAAAACTTTGTCTCCTCTTAATTCAGTGCAGGTATAGCACAAAAGGGTTTTTTCACCTCCAATCAGTTTTAAAGCTGAGAATTAAACAGTTAAAAATTACCAGTAAAAACATGACTACACCAGTAAAGGTAACTGAGAAGCTAATCCTCTCTATGAGTTGTTCAATGCTTCCATTTCCTATTTAAAATATTTTAAAATTTTAAATCCATCTGAATACAATGCAGCTGTAAAGACCATTTTTTGACAAAAGGTTATCAATATAGCTCTTTTCTATGAAGCAAATGAAAAAGGAAATAATTAAAAGTGACACAGTAGGCAACATTTCCCAAAGTAATTTTCAATTATATGTGCAAAATAATTACACTGAAAGTAGTTTTAAGTGTACTATTTTAATACACTTAGGTCACTGCTTTAATACTGATTATTTCCCTTATTTTGAACTGTGACAATACTCTTTAAGTCCCAATGCATATCAAAGAAAATACTGATGAAATCAGTCAGATGTCTCTTTTTAGTAACACTGCTTAAAGTTTAGGTGCTACACTAACTACATTGCCTTGTTTTTGTTTTGTCAGACTTGTTTATGTTGCAGGTCGTGAAGGGCACATGCTAAAGGTACTATCTTACATCAGTGTTAAGCACTTAACACCAGCACCTGCTATCATATTTTATGTAAGTATATATTCTAAGTACAGAAAAATTATCAACAAAAATTCTCTAGTAATACATACTTTCACCATTTCTTACAAGCAGTATTGACACACATCTTTAATTATCTAGACAAGAAGATTGCTAAATACATTTTGGAAAAAAGACTACATAAAATTCCCAACTTCTCTAATTTGAACATACTAATTCCAGAACTGGATTTGGAAAATCACGATGGTTAAGAATCGATGGCATGAAAACAAAAACTTAAATGAATGGTTAGTGTTAGGGAATCCTTTCACAGGATACTTGCAAGCAAGCTATCACTACCCTGTTTCCTCCATGCAGGAATATTTCCTCCATGTAGGAAATTTACATCTCACCAAAAAAAATCCAGTCAGTAAATACATTTAAGAATAAATTTAGAATATCTTGTTATTTTTATTTTACCCATTTATCTTCAAGGAAAAACAAGATATATTCAATCCCAGTAACATTAATATTGGCATTAATACAAAATACATTTTGTATCTTCAAGATAAAATCAACAATAAAACAGATTAATGCCTAAAAATTATAAGCATTTTGACTTAAAATGGAATTAAGATGGCACAAAAAAATAACCACGTCTTGGCAGGATGTAGCCACAATCCTTAAGGGTACCGCAATACACTAACACCCAAACATTTAAGCAAAAGCATTCACAGTTCACACTCTGGAGCATTAAGCATGCAGCTGTATTGAAACATAAGCAAAATTCAGCCTTTTTCTATGATAGGCTACAGTAATTTTTGTTTTCATTTTTAGGGGGCCATTGCTATTATTTATATTATTCCTGGTGACATTGACACACTCATAAATTACTTTAGTTTTGCAGTCTGGATATTTTATGGTTTAACTGTATTTGCACTCATTGTTATGAGGTTTACAAGGAAGGAACTCAGGAGACCTATCAGGGTAAGTTCTGTATGGCTTTTCCTCCTTTTCCATAGATGCTGTAGCATGAATTCATCCTAAGTATCTGGATATTTAAACAGCACCCTTGGGCAGTCTCCTTGGTTTTTACACCCCTTACCTGCAAACTAGCCATTTAATTGGAGTTCTGCATTAAGACTAAGCTCATAAGGACTGGGGAAAGATTACAAAACACTGATTTTCACTTGCACAGACCACAAGGCACAAGCCAAATTTTCAGATAGGTAACTTCAGTCAGCAGACTACCATTGAAAAAGTATCCAAAATAAGACCCCCAGTCATTGCATGTAAGTCAGGTCCCAGATTTATTAAAATGCAAACTTTTACACTGCAGTTTGCAATACAAAGAGATCTTAGTGAATAATATAGCAGAAGAGTTTTCCCTATCCATATTTTTTCTACTCTTTCAACTGCCCCGTCTGATTCCAGAAATTTTAAAAGGAAAAAATGCTTAAGGCAATAATAATATTCTGTCATACAGGCAACTTCTGTAAGAACAGCCATAGAATGAAGGAGTGATTTTATTCTTTGTATCTTGCAGGTACCCATTATCATTCCTGTTGTAGTGACACTGGTCTCAATTTTACTGGTATTGGCACCAATCATCAGTGCACCTGAACTGGCCTATTTGTACTGTATTTTATTTATACTTAGTGGACTTATAGTTTATGTGCTTTTTGTTCATTTAAAATTCAGCTGGGCCCGAAAAATATCAAGTAAGTATACCTCAGCTAGACAACTCCAAACTCAATGGAATATTTGCTAATATTGAGATTAATAAAGCTCATTATCTGGTCCATCCCATCTAAAGTGTGTGAGCAGGGATGTGGAGGGAAGCAATTTCCCTAACAGGTAGTGGGCTTTACTGAAAACTGTATTTTACTCCTACCTGTTGAAAAGAAGTAATGTCTGACTTGAGGAAAAATTAAACTTAATTCACAAAGCAACATATCACTATAGTAGCACAAAGAAACCGATTTTTAAAGTTACCAGAACTAATTAATCTATAAAGTTAGTTTTTCAATTATCTGTAGTTCAAAACATTGTTTTAGTGATTTACTAAAGATTAACAGATATAAATTCTTATGCCACCAAATACTGGGCTTTTACCCCTAATTATTAATTTTACTGTACTTACTAAAGAAAAAGAAGATAAAAAAATAATCACAGTGCTGAGTACAGTGAAAGTTGCAAGAACCCAGCATGACCATTTATAAACAGATTGCACAGTCTCCAGAAAAACTCTGATATTATCACAGGTAAAACAGGATACACAGGTATTTCTAGGAGGCCAATTGTAACTAGTTGAATACAAGAAGATTAGTAGATTTACAGACATTAAAAAAATCCATCATCTGTCTCTCCTGTACTCTGGGACTGTTAATTACAATGTATTAATTATAATTAAATAATTATAACTAATTACCATTTTAATAATGTATTTGGAAGCATTGTACTCTAATGAGAGTTTGGAAATGTGGAATGCTGTTGTTTGGATCTCTAAGACTGTTTATTCTCCACCCTTTATTTTTCATTTTTGAATAGGAATACAGATAGGACAGACAATTATGCAGAAAGATAATTTGCTCACTTAGAAAAATAGTACAAATTGAAATATTGTTCTCTTATAAAACCTCTAACAGCAAATCTTTTCCTCAGAGCCTATCACTATGCACCTCCAGATGCTTTTGGAAGTTGTTCCAGAGGAGGAAGTTACTGAATGAAGTATTTTATAACTACGAAGTTGTTTCTAAGTGCTGTACTGGTTGAAGTAGATTCAATTTAGTTTGGCACATATATATACTTGCTAAATTGTTATGATCATACTGGTGCAACACTTTAGTACTTCAAAATATTAGATATATATAATAAAAGATTTCTAAGCTAGACTACAGTGTCCAGCAAAGCTGTTCCTGTTGTTTGCTAATAAGTTGTGGTGTCTTGTTTTCTGAATTAAAATTACTCAAGAAACGTTTTCAGTTATGAAGATGTCAAAACTTAGCAGCAATAGTGTCAAAATGCTTTTGATGACACACTGTGGAGAGAGAAAAACACAGCTCTTACTTACAGCATCACAGAAAGGACAAAAATCACATTAACACCAGACTAGCTCTATCCTCCAGTTAGGCCGAACACTAGCCATCAAAAATATAAGACTGAGAAACTGGAAATTGTGTAAAAATGCTGGAAACAATTTGGTACTGTTGACACATGTTTTTTGGGTTTGGGGTTTTGTTGTTGTTGTTATTTTGGTTTGGGGTTGGTTTTTTTTATCTTTTTTTGGGTCGTTTTTTGTTTTGTTTTGGTTTCTTTGGGTTTTTGTTTTGCTGTGGTCAGGAAAATTAATCCACGAACACCAGAGGTTCATGTCCAAAAAGGAGACAGAGGAGTCCTGTAACTTTATTCATTAATAAAGGGAGAGGTCATGGGCATTTCCCATGGTATCTCTCAAATTGCTAGAGGACGCAGCCCCTTTTATCTAACTTTCCCAGCCGCATTTCCCTTTCCCTTTCCCCATTGGCTGAGGTACTCAAGAGGCACAGGCTTCCCAGAATGCCTAATGCAGACCCCACGTAACATACATCCCCCCTAATGCAGATCCTCTTAATACACATTCCCCCTTCTATTTCTAACGTCTCTGTTCTTGTAGTTTATTAACATAGTCTTGGGTAAGTCCAATTAGGGGAATTCCTATGGAAATCCTTCCCATTGTTTCTTCTCTCAGTATTGGTCTTATCATACCAGCAGACTTATGTCTGACCTTACCAGCCGTTTGTTTGTAAAGACGGGCCCTTATTCCTTTCATTGTTGTTGGTTTGGTTGGTTTTTTGTTTGTTTGTTTTAAGCAATTGAAACAAGTTAATCAACTAAAACTTCGTTTCTCAGATATGTTTTCTTCAACACCATCCAAGTTATGGCACAGAAAGTAAATGCCGCAGAATTTACCCTTAGAATAAATGTGACTTTACACAGGTAATGTTATCATTCTAGAAACCCTCCAAGTGGTAGCTGAGGAAATAAAATTTAAAAAATAGATACTACATTAGTATATATATGTAAGCAGCTTTTACTTCCCGCACACAAGTCTGGCTCTTCCTCACAAGTCTTCGGCGGCTGCCCCCCTCTCTCTGTCCATCCACCTCGCTGGAGCCATCCGACTTCCTCTCCTTTATTATCAAAAAAGGTCAGCAATTCCCGTCTGTGTCTCTCAGAGTCTATTCACCTGGCTGGCGCCACCCCTCTTTGTGCCCCTTGTTCTAGCACCTTTATATGGACTCAATCCACGGATTTGGATTATTTTGAGGCGGGGATCACATTTGTTTTGAGATGTGCGGTCACAGCTCCTTCCTCAAGGAAACCAACCATTGATTTTTGTACACACAGCGCCCTCTGGCTGAGCTGTTGGACAGCCGCAGCGGGAGTGGCCACTAGATGGCGCTGTGTGCGCAGCAGAGGCCTGTGGTTATCCCGCACCACCCATAGGGAGATCCGTAATGGGAAACGTCCTGTCACTGCTCTCTAACAAAATGCACCAGGACACAGAGATTTCACTGTCCTTCCCTTCCATTTGCAGAGTTTTATTCACACAATCAAATGGCAGTCACTTTTCCTTGCAGCCTGTAAACTGCACATGCAGCAAGGTGAATTGCATTTTCAATCTTCGCTCTATCATGCACTTTTAGTGTTGCATAGCCCAAAATGTCCATTCTTCTCACATAGAAAAATATGAGAGGACTGAAGCTTCTGTTGAAACACTCCAGGACCATGCACTTTCTTTCTCTGCTATACATACCAGCACATTCTATCATTTTTGCAGTCTGAATCTAAACCAAAAACTTTCTTGCTGCATCTCACACATACAAATGTGGCAGGACAAAAGGCTTGCTTGGACCTTGTCCCTTGGGTTTGGAAACTTGTATTCACTCCATAATCAAGTGACAGTCCTCTTTCCTTCCCCTTACAGCCTGTGAACTGCAGTCACACTGTGCTCTGCACTTTCCTATTTAGCTATACATACCATCAATCATGTTAAGTATCACAGAGTCTGACAGATTTCTTGCACAGAAAAATGTGCCAAGAAAGAAGCAACTGCTGGATTATTCCTTTTATTCTCCAAGACTTACAACAAACTGCCACAATATGGACCTATGCAAGACAGAAAGTATGTGAAAGTGCAGACTTTCATGGCGTATGTGCAGTTGGTGGGTTGTGAGGGGGAAATAAGTGGCATGTATTAGTGATTCAAATTGATGCTTTCAAACATCAGGAGGAGGAAGGTCAGGGAAAGCTATGTGTCCTGGCACATTTCTCTGAGTAAGTTTTAATAGAAACTTTGATTTAGCTTTGGACTCTAAGAGATTGAGAATATTATGGTACATAGAGCTGAGAAGCGGAGTGCGTAGCACAAATGTGGTGTGGTTTGTATGGTCCAAGGGGAACATTAAGGCCAGTGCTGGGATTTCTTCAGCTCCTGGCGGTTTTAAGGTTGGAAACTGGAATCCATGAGAGTAAAAAAAATGATATTCCATACAGCTTTAAAAGAAGGTGTGTATCCCCAGTGTGGGATGTGTACTTGAAAGGCTGCCAGGAGAAGGGATAATCCAGCAATGTTTTCTTCGCCTCGGCACATTTTTCTGTGCAAGAGGTATATCAGGCTCTTTAGACATTGTGAGACTGAAAGTGCATGATGGTACTCAGAGCTGAGAAGGAACATGCAGAGCACACGTGACTGCAGGCTGTAAAGAGAAGAGGAATGATGACTGTGCTGTGAATACAAGCTTCCAAAATAAGGGGCAAGATTTTTGTCCTGACACATTTCTCTGTGTAAGCTGTAACTGGAAACTTTTCTGTTTAGATTAAGATTGCAAGACTGTCAGAATGGGATGGTACATACAGCTGAGAAAGAAATTGCACAACACTGATGTGTTTCCACAGAAACTATGCACTGGACTGGTTGGTGCTGGCACATTTTTCTCTGCAAGGAGTAGGTAGACATTTCAGACACTGTCAAACTGAAGGTGCGTGGTGCTATGTAAGGGTGAGAATGAATGTGCAGAGACACCATGGTTGTGCGTGCAGTTTACAGGCTCCAAGAGGAGTGTGACTGCCACTTGATTGCCTTCTAAATTCCTTGTATCAATCGCAAGGAGGAAGGTCAACGCAAGCTTTCTGCGCTGGCACATTTTCCTATTCAGGGTATAGCTGGAAACAATTCAGCTTAGCAACAGACACCAAAATTCAGAGAATATTATGGTACAAGCAGCTGAGAAGTGAAGTGCACTGGTGTGTTTGGCAAAGTTAACAAGAGGAAAGTGCAGACCTGCACTGGCTTTTTCTTCTAGAGCGTTTTCTGTGGGAGTAACTGCTGGACATTTGAAGGAGACCTACACAAGTGGAAAAATATAATGGCATGTGTATCTGAGAAGGAAGGTGCATAGCCCCACTATGCTGTGTGCAGTGTAAATGCTGATAGGAGAAGGGGGTAATCTAGGAATTCCTTCTGTCCTGACACTTCTCTGTGAGATATAGCTGGACATTTTGGACTTTGTGACACTGAAAGTGTATGAATACAATTGGGCTGTGAATATTGGTTTTCACAGGGAAGAAAGAAAGTCAGCAAATGCTTTTTTTCCTGTCACATCTCTCAGTCCAAACTGCATCTGGAAATGTTTTGGATTAGCAAGGGACTTTCCCACCTTGAAAGAATGTGTTGCTATATAGTTGAGAAGGAAAGTGTGAATCACCAGTATGTTTGGTCAAGTTATAGGCTACAAAGATAAGGTGAAGGCCAGCATTGGCTTTTTGTTCTAGTTCTTTTTCTATGGGAGCAGATGCTGGGCATTTGAAGGTTTTTTGGGATCTGGGAAGTGAAAGACTAGGATAGTACACAGATCTTGAGGGAAAATATATATCTCCAGGGAGTGTGATGCAGTTCAATGGATGCAAGTTACATTTTGAGCCAGCAAGAGCATTCTCAGTTGACACTGTTTGTGAAAGAGGTTTTTTTCTGGACTCTTACAGTTTTGTCCTTGAGTTTCGAGTGTCAGAAAATGTGACTGCATACATAGCTGAAGAGGAACATGAGTATACAGATACTGTGGTATGTAGTTGGAAAACTGCAAGAAGGGGTAATCAAACAACTGTTTCTATCCTGGAACAGGAATTCATAGTGCCCCTTGATTGTGGTGTGAATTAAGTGTTTCAAATGGAAGGTGAAGGGCTTATGGAAATTTCTTTGAAGTTGGATATTGCAACCTACAACTTCAGTCTTACAGAGACACATTCACAGTCTGCTGCCTTTAAAAAAAAGGGCCTAGAACAAAAAAGGTAGTGCTGGGCGACACTTTTCCTATGCAGTTTTATGTTGCAGAGCACACATTGGTGTTTTGGCTTTTTATTTCAGCTGCATGCACCTTCATATTTTGCTCTCTCACTGAGCCGAAATTCATTATTTTAATCTGGGGGGGAAAAAAGGGGAGAAAATGGTTACTGAGTTTCACGTTCACTTCCAGGGACATCAACACCATGCAAACCAATATTATGCGCTTGTCTTTCACGCTATGTACAACCACATTTTTTCATCATGCAGAGCTCCTGAACCTAAACTAACCAAGTGTGAATATTGGTCAGAGAGGTTCCCTTCTAAAGGAATGCAAAAGAAGAAATGACAAGAGGATTAAACAATTCTTTTGCCTGATATAATAAAGGCAAGTGAACTAGAGACTGCAGCTAAGTCCATCTCAGAGTGCAGGATCAGGTCTTGGGTACAGCATTCAGTGAAATTGTGCTGCTACAGGCAATGGCACAGGCAACCTCCCAGCAGGTTACTGAGGGATATCAGCTGCCCTGTTTCAGACTGAACTGGACAACTTCCTATCAGTACCTCTGCCATTCTCTTCTCAAAATACACTGTTCTCTTCCCTGTTCCATCCCAAAGTGCGGTGTGCTCCTGGCAGTACTGTGCAACCTACTGCCAAGCTCTGTTTGGGAACTGTTCTGTCTATATAAAAAAGTACTCTCTGGTCCTTCCAGGCTGAACTGGGCCTGTAAGTGTCACATACTATCACATCAAGCAAACATCATGAAACCAAGCCAAAAAAGCAGATATTGCAGCAAGACTGAAATCACCAGCCCCTCCCTGGCAGCAACAAAACTTACAGGTTATTTAGAGAAGGGTCATTTTAACAGAAAATAGAGCTGAATTCTAATAAAAGTATTTTTTTCTTTTGTCTTTTTACTCAGAAGGCTGTGAGCAGGTTTATCCTCAACCACTCTGATCCACCAGGTACCTTCAAGGATCGCAGTGACTTCGATGTAACCTACAGCAACAAAAGGGATGGTGAGAGCAGAGCAACAGCCAGAGCAGCAGACAGAGATTCAGCCCTTGAAAAACTCCTCATCTCCCTGTGAAAAACTCAACTCCAGGCTGGGGAATGAGTGAGAAACACTCCAAATGAGACCTTTATTCTGGCAGCCAGGTTTCACTGCTGACAGGAATGATCATGAAAAATTTCAGCAGAAATGCGTGTGTGCCGCTCAGCTGTAGCTTCAGGCATGTTAATTAGCTATAATTAGATCTGTGCCCTTCGAATCACCTTAGTTTTCCTGCAGTACTGACAGGGAGGCATGAGGACACTGCAAAGTGTCTCTATCAGGAGCAACAATGCACAGAACAGACATTTGAAATAAAGTTTTAGAGAGATGATCCTGCTTTCTCCTAAAAAAAAAAAAAAAAAGGCGCCCTCTTGAGGCTGTGGCCAGTGTCAAGAAGGACTCACTTTTGCAAAACTTTTTGATGATGCTAAAACTAAACAGAGGGAATTAGTGGGACAAATGAGGGAAAAACTTGTTTTCACTTACATTTCAGCATTGTACAAAAATCTTGGAGGATATAATGATCTCCTTGCACTGGCCTGCTGAACAGAATTCAACAGTTCAGATTTAATGCAACAACAGAGCTGGAAGTTTCTCACGGACTGGCCACTGGTCACCTCTAAACGAGTTTTCTAAGACCAATTTTGACTCACAGAATACAGTAAGAATAAGTAGCAGCTAAAAGGAAATGTAGCCTAATTCCCCCACTATTGAGACGTGGAGTTATAGACTTGTTCCATGGGGTGGAATCGCTGCCATTAGATAAAGCAGAGGAACACTAAGGCCCATTTCAAAGAGCTGAGCAGAGTTTTTCCACTGGCTTCATTGTACTTTGAATCAGGCTTCTGTAAATGACACTAATCTCATCACAACCATGATTTGATTTGCCACCCAGTTTATTTTGCAGTGTCACTTGGCAACTTTCTGGCATTATTGCTGTCTTCTTTCTTTTAGATGTTAAGCAGCTTATCCTGTAGGTTCCAACATCCACTTTTCTTGCTTTAAAGGGCTCTGTGAAGCTGTTCTGATGCTTTTATGGGAATTGTGGGCTATCTAAAGCAATGGGTTGGATAAGTGCTGGCCCAGGGAGAAGTGATTTCTCTAGCACTCAGCAATGTTCAGGAAGCTGTTTTAGCAACAAAAGTGCAGTTGAACAGCTCTGCTTTTGCTGTGCTGATACAGGAGGATGTTTGGAGGATAGTGACTGGCTCTTGCACCTCAGAACTAAGTGATTCTCTTGCCACTGTGACATGGAGGGAGACAGATGGGGATTTTGGGGTCTCAGATGGTGGATTAATTTCCCAAATACTCATTTAATGAATAAGGCTTGAGCTTTTGGGTTTCCTCAGGTGCAGAGAGCAAGCAGCTGACTTGGGCCAGGCAGGCTCCCTCTTTCCCTGATGGTTATATCTGAACAACACTTTCATCTGACCTTTTGGCTCAGTTCTCTTTGCACTTGTTCCTCTTTACTTACTTCTCCCTTGCTCAGGATATCTCAGAAATGGTCCTTCATCCCTTGCAGGAAAACCAGAGAGAGAGAGGCAGCAGAGTTCAAACATTGTTGGCATACAGAAGCCAGAGGAGTGGCTCTCCCAGCTGCTGTTGCAGTCTGGGTTTCACCAGGAAAAATCATTACTTCCGGGGTTAATTTTTTTAAGACAATACTGAAATCGGTTATGAAATCAGAGCAAACAGTTGTGGGGCATGATTCTAGACATTGCAAGGAGGTAGGTTTTCATCAGCCAATATACCAAATCACAGTCAATACAGAGTGTTTCAGATATCAAACATCCTCTTGCGTCACATAGAACTGCATATAAAGCCAGCCTTGTCATTCAAGACATGAACACACAGCGAAAGTGGGACCAGTGACAGTCTGTCACAGGGAAGTAGCTCCTGAGACACCCCTGAACACTCCAGATAGGAAGCCAGTTTTGAACACGCCCAAGTTTCAGGTAATTTAATGTACCCACTAGAGGACTACTTACTTAATCAGATTTTAAACCACATACAAACGCCGGAGCTAAAGCATGCAGGGGCTGGAGACAAACTCTGAATTTAGTGGAAGGTTGTCACTAAGTACAGTGAACTCTGGATCTGTCCCCTGACCCAGCAGGAGCCAAGAGTGTTTCACACTGCTTTAAAGAGATGAGCGAACCTTGGAGCTCTGCTGAAAGCTCAGCTTAAGCTATAAATACACTCATTTCATCCCTGTGCCGTGAGAGAAACAACACATGGAAAAGTGATTTTGATGTTACTTTTTGCAATGGTAAATAATGAAGCATAAGCTGTAGCATTGGGGAACAAAGCACACAATCTCCTTGCTGGTTCAAAGAAAAAATCTCTTTATTGGAAAAAACAAGCCTTTTATACTCTCCGCTTAGGCGGGACAAGCATGGATTGGCTGCCTGCCCGCCCTTGTGACACTGCTGTTCACACACCTCTAGATCCAATCACTTCCCTGATCACGCAGTGTTCACGTCTCTCACTTGACCTGTTCTCTGGTTACATGACATGTCCCAGAATGCTTTTTGGTGAGCAAGAGCGAACAGAAGTGAACAGGATTTAACAGAGGTGAGAAAGCTTATTATAAGGCTTTTCTTTATCTCCCACATTAAGCTATTAATAGTGTATTTGTTCTGGAACTGTTTAGTTTGGTCTCACACCAGATTTTTCTCCTTGTGTTATTTCTAATCCTGATTTAAAGCTTTGAGAGGTTGCATTCACCTCTCCTGAATAAGAAGAAACGCACTGTGTTAACTCACTGTGGAACAAACCTGACTGCTGACCTAACCTGAAGGCTTTTGACTTCCTCTCCAACAGAAAAACTGAATCCATTTCTTGTTGGATCACTCTGGATCACAGGTGGTAAGATCTGAACTGCTTGACTTCCTATGAGGCACTTTGAATGTTCCACCATCTGCCCCATCAGGGTGGCAGAACCTCTGTGACATTAAAGTTGGGGGGGAAAGAAATACACCTAGTTCTTTTAGTTTGGTTAACGAAAATTTGGCATCCTTTCATGCAGAGAGGTTCTCTAAAAGGAAAGGATCTGTGCTTAGTATCTCTGACGAGGCAAGTGAAACCGTAAAAGGACTTGAAGTTTACCTGTGGCTTTTGATACCAAATTTCCCCACCTAACCCAGCGAAAAGAAGAAAAAGAACAAACATCAAAGGATTTCACCCACACCCACTGAAACTGCAAACAGTCTTCAAGTATCTTACACAAGAAACACTTGGGAACAGCCTTTGCCTTTGCCATCAGACGTGTGGAAACCTTCTTACAATGGCTGTTAGTTACTAAGAAACAGAAAGGTGTTGTCAGTTCAGTTCACAGAGCTCATCGACATAATTTGCAATCACAGGTCAAAGAGGGACCAATCCTGCAACCAGAGGAGTCCCAAGGGCAGAGCCAAGACCCAAATCTGATGCTGCAATTCTCTCAAAAGATACTACTGCACAGCAATCAATGTCTTGGTGTTTGCAGTCCATTCTCTTCCAATATAATAAATCAGCACTCTGGACTCGTGGTCTTGGCCTTGACTTGGATCACAGCCAGTTCGTGGGGACTGACCACTGAAATGTGCAATCATCAATACACCCAAACCTTGCATTTGTTAACACTAGCATAATCTTGGATTCTTCTTTGCCTCAGCTTCCATGAAATACCTCTAAACACTGAGGTCAAAACTAAGACTGACATCTTGATGGGGTCCCGGACCCCAAGCTCAGTTCGAGATCGGGTTAGCTGCTCAGTCAGAGCCCCACCGGGGCAGCCCGCTCTCGAGGATGGGCGAGGCGGCCAGGAACGGCGGAACCCTTGGGGAAACCGCGCGAACCGGAGATCGGTAGCGGAGACAAGAGATGCAGGCAGTCGGATTGGCGGTCCAGGAGGTTTATTAAAAGGGTAAGGGGAGATGGAGGGGGGAAGGGACGGGACTGGATCGGTGACTCGAAAGCGGAGTTCTGCGTTGTGTGGTGGTTTTTAAAGTGGGGGAAAAGGGGAGGGGGAAACCGAAAGGGCCAACGGGGTACACAGAATTCTGGATTGACAATAACTTGCTCTTATGAGGGAACAAGGGGGGAGGGTACAGAACCTTGAATTGTCCAATCAGAGAACACGGCATTGGCAGACAAAGGAGAACTTTCTAGAATTTATCTTTATATGTAATGTGGGAGGGAAGACAAGCAGGGCCAATAGCTTCACTCCAAGGCTCTCTGGGAGCACCCCCTTTAGTTAGGGCTGCTTTACTCCCAAGACTCATCCTGTGGGGCACTGCCACTGTGCAGTGGGCTAGGGACGCTCAGCTGAGCCAGGGCCACAGCAACAACATCTGACTGAAAACCTGAATGGGGAGAAAACACTGAATTCTAACTACAATTTTGAAACACCTGAAAAAAATTCCTCATTGACCAGATGATTCAAGATACTTGAAATGCAAGAGTAATTCAATGGAAGCAGGTCAGCTTCGTATTTGAACAATTTCTACTGCAAGATTTCCTATGCAATTATGAAATTTTCCATATGCTTGCACTGTATTAAGAAACAGCAGTCAGTTGGAAAACAAATTATAAAATCTAACAGTTTTACCTAAGCTTCATTTTAATTGGTATTTTCATTTTCTACAATCACCTAATTATTTTTCTAGTAAAAGCATGCACTTCTGCTTACACAGAGAGGAAGATTCACAATATTCTCCCTGTAGCTGTCGGAATCATCACCATAATATTCCTTATTCGAAAAGAATACACAGGTTATGATTGCGAACATTCCACATTTGTAGATTTTGGGGTTGAAAAGACTTACGGTCATTAATCTGTATAAATAGTGTTCTGTCCATGTAATACCCTCAAAATAACCAGCAATTAACTCCGGAAACATATATTTCTGCTGAATTAGGCAGTATCACTATGTAAGTTCTAAGCAGAGACTGCACTAATAAAAATGAGGTTAAGATTCATTCTGCATAGATAAATATTCTGTTGGAAAAGAGTTGACAGGACTATCATTAACAAGACTTATTTTAGTAAGGCTTTTGTGCCTCTCCGTTCTTTGCATTCCTATAATGAAAACACAGGAAAGATGACAAGATATCTTAGGGAACAGTCAAAACAACAAACATTTTGAGAAGGAGGGCAAACAGGGAAATATTAAGAGAACTTGGGCTCTCCTCGAAAACTTGCCCGGCTGCAGAGAGCGGTTCGCGGCTTTCTTGCCCGAAGGCGCGGTTTAGCTCC
>VZRM01000035.1:0-39310 GCA_013397955.1 Grantiella picta | reverse complement strand
CCAAGGGCGGGATGCTCGGTTACTCTTGGTGATTTCTCTCAACTATTTGGCTCTCTTCTCTCCATCCTCCCTGATACCAGGTAGGCACAAATTCATTATGAGAATAATAAATTGTTTGCAGCAAGCATATCCTAGTAAATCATTATCCAATCTCTGCCTCTCTAAATCAGTTTAAGAATATGATTATTATTATCCAACTTCTAGTTCTTTTAAAATAATAATTTCCATTTTACCCTAAATCATAGTGAGTGTAACTTTCTGAGGTACATTCTTTCTAAAGCACTCCCTTTAAATAGGTCATCACTCACTATGCTGGTGCCACACATTCATCAGAGAAGCACAGGACAGTAATTCCTATAATTAAAGTTGCCCAACATTGTCATGATAAAAGCATGTTCACAGTTTCTTATAGTTTTAATAGGCTTTAATACTCTAAAGTGAAATTTTCTGTAATGGATATCTGTATCAGAATAAGTACTTAAATTAATTGTAATTATTGTTTCTTAGATACATAATAGGTAATTACTCTCACTTTTCAATACTAGTGTTTGGCTCAATTTGTAGGACATGCCTGCTTTGGGAAAGGAACTTAATTCCATAAAGACTGGAGCTAAGTCAGCCATGTTGTATATCACTGAAAATTACCGTTCCTGTGTGAAAAGAGACATGCTAAATTCTTTTGGCTAAATTCTCTGCAAATCGTCTGCAGCAAATGTTCTCCAGGGGAAAAGCACAGACGAGGTCTAGAACCACACACAGACTCAGGCAGCTGCCATCACTAATGTCCAGCCATGTAAGCTTCCAGTGGACATGCACAAAAGGAAAAAATCTTACAAAGCTTTTCGAAGTCTCAGGTCATGATCAGAGGATATGATAAAATCAGCTTTAAGTCAGCTGGTGTTGGAGGTTGGGGAAGTTGGAATTTTCCTCCATCCTGTTGCTAGGAGACAAATGGCTGGGTGCTCAGAGCTATTAAGTCTTTAGTAAGAGACAAAGGCTCTGGGCTGGGTGTGGCGTGGAGTGGTGTGGAGATGGCATGGCGTGGGGAGGAAGCTCTTCCGGCTGGCCAGACACTAGTAAGTGGGACACTGGGAGGAAAGCAACTGCTTTTTGGCTTCTGGCTGCAACCCCGGGAGATCAAACTGTGCTCTGCTTTTCTCCTCCTGGCTGGGTGAGCTTTGATTCAACCTCTTTCCCACTGGGAGTGCACGCTCTCCTGGCTGCGTTTTGCTGCAGCTGCCGGGGAGTCCAGCTGTCCCTGCCGCCCACCCCGCTTTCACCGCACGGGACCGCGGCGTCTACCGTGACTGCAGAGTCCCCCCTACCTCGCTGGCTAGCCCGGGAGAGAACCAGCCCTTGCCCCTGCTGCCCCGCTTTGCTGCTCCGAGCTGCCTGGCTGAGGCTGACCTGACCCTGCGTCACAGCGCCACCTGCAGCTGCTTAGCAATCATCACACCTGCCCTGCCTGGCCGGGAGCTCAACAGCGCCCCTGCTGCTTGCGACCGTGATTACACTAAACAGGAAAGTGCTCAGCAGCTCAAAAAGACATCTGCTACTGGTTTCTGGTTTTGTTTGTTGTTGTTATTGTTATTGCTTGTTTACTCTGCTACAGATACTAGTAAAGAACTGTTATTCCTTTTGGCATACCTCTGCCTGAAAGCCCTTGATCTCAACATTTAAAATAATTTGGAGGGAAGGGAGATCACATTCTATGTCCTAAGTGAGAGTTCCACCTCTCTTAGCAGGCACCTGTCTTTCACACCAAGACAGCTGGGATCAAATAAAAAATGCTACGGCCCCAGGTATTTGTGGATACCATGGCTGGAGTGCTACCCTCAGGGAAAACGGGGATGACATGTTCAGGATCAGGTAGCTAATTGACTAGTGGCAAGTATATTTAAGCCAGGGAAGCATGAGAGGACACATCTAAGGTGAAAAGCAACACTCCTAATGGTATTTTCCTTCTGCCTTGGTAGCCAGAGAGCGTGAGGTTAAACAGAGCTTCCTGCTGCCTAAAGTGCCCCCTTAAATGCAGACGTGGTCTTCACTGATCTCTAGAGCCCTTTAAAGCTGATGGAATGTGTCTGTTCAGTAACATCAGCCAACTTTCAGCCTCCTCCCACGCAGCCCACTGGATCCCATGGACTTATGTGGGTTGAGAATTCTCAAGAGATTTTTGACTCGATCCTGTCTCTGAATCCTGTCTCAAAGCTCAGAGACCTGGGGGACTTCCTTGGTAGAGAGTGACACCAAGAAAACATTTGATGTCCCTTGGCAGTTTCAACTCTAGTTGATCTTTGGCTTTCCTAATACCATCTCTGCATGGTGAAGAAGTATTCCTATATTCCACTTCAGTAGTCTGTCCTTGCTTCCATCTCATGTTTACTTTTTATTGTGTTCATTCACAAATTCTATGTTTACCAAGTTTGTTTCCCAACACATTTACTTATTCCTCTGATTGCTGGGATAGACTGTTCTAGTGCTTGGAGGAAGCCCTTAACAAGTTGCCAGCTCTCTTGAGCTCCTTTGCCTTTCAGAGCTAACTCTCACAGAATCTCACTTCACCTGAATAACCCAAAGTCATTCTCTTGAAGGGGCTGCAGTCTGCCATTTGTCTTTGTCATTCCCCTTAGAACCTTGAATGCCACAATTTCATGGTTGCTACACCCAACATGACCATTGATTATCACGTCCCCAAACATTCCTCTCTTCGTCATGAGTACTGCACACAGATGGGTGTCCAGCTGAACTAGATGGCCTGTCTAGCAAGTGTAAGAATTTGTTTCTGACATATTTTAGAAAACATCTGGATTTCTTGTGTCCACTGTGTTGCTAATTCAACTGATAATGAGGCTTGCACCAGCAATCACAGAATTCAAAATAGTATTGTTTAATCTACAGAAGTATTCCATATGCCGAAGATGGACATTTATTTAAAGATAGGTGATCTGTATCTAAAAATAGGTATCCTGTGTGGTGTGAGGGAAGGGATGCCATCCAGAAGGACCGGGACAGGCTGTAGAGGTGTGACTGTGCAAACCTTATGAACTCCTACAAGGCCACGTGCAGCAACTCCTGCACGTGGGTCAGGGCAGTCCCAAGCACAAACACAGGCTGAGGGGAGAATACACTGAGAAACGGCCTGGGGAGAAGGACTTGGGGGTGCAGGTGGATAAGAAGCTCGACATGCCCCAGCCATGGGCACTGGCACACAGAAACCTCCTGTGTGCTGGGCTGATCTTCCAGTGTGGGCAGCAGGAGAGCAGGGGCATTCTGCTCCTCTGCCCCACTCAGGTGAGACCCCACCTGAAGAGCTGCCTCCAGCCCTGGGGCCCCCAACCTCAGAAGGACATGGAACTGCTGGAGCCAGTCCAGAGTAGGCCACAGAGATGCTCCAAGGGCCGGAGCCCCTCTGCCCTAGGGACATGCTGGGAGAGCTGGCAGTGTTTAGCCTGGAGAAGAGAAGGCTCTGGGGAGACCTTGGAGCCCCTTCCAGCGCTTAAAGGGGCTCCAAAAGAGCTAGAGAGGGACTTTGGACAGGAGACTGGAATGACAGGACAAGAGGGGAATGGCTGCCCACTGCCAGACGGCAGGGATAGATGGGATATTGGGAAGAAATTCTTCCCTGTGAGGGTGAGGAGGCCCTTGCAAGGGCTGCCCAGAGAAGATGTGGCTTCCCCATCTCTGGGGTCCAAGCCAGGTTGGATGGGGCTTGGAGCAACTTGGTCGAGAGGAAGGTGTCCCTGTCTATGGCAGGGATGGCATGAGATAGGCTTTAAAGTTCCTTGGAACCCAACCCATTCTGTGATGACTGTTCTTTTCTAAATCAGTGCTATTCATTTATTATTATCAAGTTTTGTCAGTTCTGCTGTTATATTCCTGACGTAAAATTCTCCTAGCAGGCAAAACAGATGCATGGTACTTGCAAAAGGAATCGGGAGCCTGGCCCTTGGATTCTGCCTTGTGCTAGTGCAATAGCTTGTGAGGGACATAGTCAAATGATGAACACTGTGCTTGCTGTTGTTAAATGAGCCTTGAAGTAATCATTAGGGGTAAGAACAGAATCTTGGATTGCTTAGTTTCTACCCCCTGTGCCAGCTGCTGTTGACTAATGCATACAGACTAAGACCATGCAGTCAGGGGAGCTCTGGTGCACTGAACAAAGCAGCCAAAAAATATGGGGCACCATCAAGAGAAGGAGAGCATTAGCATGGTTATATACTGTACTCTTTGGACTGACACTCTGTGACCATATAACACCCTGGTGCACCTACATTTTGAGCAGTGTGCACTTCTGTAGAGCTAGAGATCACAGAGCACAACAAACACTGATGTGTGGGATGAAGCAGCATCCTCCCAAAAACTAAGAGTTTGAATCTTTAGTCTAGAGAAAAGGCTCGGAAAGATATGACCCACAACCCAAGTGACTGGCATGAAGCTGTGCCATGGGAGCTTTAGGTTGGATATTAGGCAAAAGCTCTCCCAGAGGGTCATGGGGCACTGAACAGGCTCACCAGAGTAGTGGTCACAGCCCCAAGGCTGCCAGAGCTCAAGCAGCGTTTGGACAATGCTCTGGATCAGGCTGGGATTGTTGCGGGGTCTGTGCAGGGCCAGGAGTTGGACTCGATGATTCCACTCAGGATGTTCGATGGGTCAATGTTCACGCTAGCAGCATCCCAACGGAGTCATGTCCCAGAGCAGGCGCCGCCCGGGGATTGCTGCCCCGTGACCGACCCGGGCAGCGGCACTGTGCGCGTACGACGTGGCACCAGGACCAGCTCATGGCCTGCTCGCCTGGGCTCCGCAGCCACAGGAGAGGAGGAGAGGAGGGCAAGGGCGTGCACGAGACGGAGACCAGCGGGCAACTGGCCCCGCTCCGACGGCCGCGGCCGCCACGGTACACACGGTGCGCGGGCCGCAAGGAGCGATCGAGCCAACGAGGGCCCCGTAACGAACCGGCCCACGGAAACGATGCCGAAACCGCCCGGCCGGGGCTGCGAGAACTGACCGGACTCCCCACTGCGATCGCGAGTCCGCCCGGAACAGCTCCGCGCACGCGTGGTGCCGCCCCGGAGCGGCCGTAAATTGGGGCGTGCGCGGCGCGCGGGGCTCGCCGTGTCGTCCGGCCGCGCGATGCATTGTGGGCGCGGCTGAGGAAGTAAAATGGCGGACCTGGCGAACGAAGGTAGGCGGGAGTTGCAGGCGTCGCTGCTCTGGCCCACACTGGCCCTGCGCCGCCGTGGGCCCGGCCCGGCCCGGCCCTGCCCTGCCCTGCGCTGCGATCCGAGTTCAGGGACGCGCCCGGGAGCACCACCTCCCCAGGGCTGTCCCGGCCCCCGTGAGGCGAGCGGCCGGACAAAGGGAGCGCTTTGGCCGGGCCACCGCGCTTTCCGCGAGGCGAGGGCGGAGGGGGCCAGGCTGGGGCTGCGCCCTCACGTCTCCTGCGGATCCGTGGCTCCGGGCTTGCGATGCGGCGACTGCAGGGACCGGCGGCCACCGGCGGATTGGTGCTCTCTGGACGCGGACAGTGGGCCCGGCACCGGGTACAGGCCCTGGACCGCGGCAGCGAACGCTGCGTCTCTGCCCCGAGTAGGCTCTGAGCCGCTTTGTGCCTCGCCTTGTCCAGTTGCTTTTTGGAGTTATTGTCCACAACTTTAGCGTCATTGTAAATCTTCCCTTTGCTTACACTCATGTTAATCCTTTCTTTAGTTAAAGGATTAATAGAAAGTTTAAGTAAAACACGGTGGGGTATCATAGTAGAAGTATTATATTTTTTTGGGCTGAAAGCGTCAGAAGTCCAGTAGTGAAGTGGCTTCCTTTTTTTTTTTCTGAAGAGCGTTAGGAGAGCCTGGGCTGCAATACTGCAGTATTTGGGTGTTTTGCCCCAAGGTATGTACAGTGATGTTTTATGTGGCAATAGGTATCTATATTTTGCCTTTGGGAGTGACAGTTATTTCTAAGTGTTTTGGCAAAAGCCAGTTTCCTCTGCTGTCTCTATGTTTCTCCTCATTCTTCTCAGCTAATGGGAGAGGGAAAGAAATGCCCAGGGGGAAGCGAATAAACATGTGTGTGAGGCCCCTTCTTTCAAGACTGTTTCTTACATTTTAACACTGTGTCAGTGGCAATTACTGTTCTGATATTACCGTTAAACAACAGGAAGCAAATAAATGTTGTAGGTGCAGTCTTTGAAGATGAAGCCTACAAGCAGCTAACAATACAATTACCCTTAAGTTAACAAATCCTGTGATGCACTAAGTCTTAAGCTGTTGGCTTCCAGACTCTAGATGAGTCGTCAGTGCCCGAGGAGGCGTGATAAGTGGTCTCAGGAATGGTAGTAGCCAAATCTGTAATGACTATTTGTGAGAAAATTAATGTCGGTATTTACTTTATATACTGCCAGTATAATGAGTTATAACCCATTTAATGGGTTATTTTGTTATTTTAGAAGATTGGCAACAGCTGTCTTAAGCCATGCAAGCCCCTCACTTTACCACCCTGTTCTGCTGGGGAAAGTTAAGCTCAATAATTTACCAATATTTATTACATCTTTTGATGTCATCATGTCATTAGTTCTGTCTCTACTTCTGTATTCCTGCGGGGTCTTATAGACTGTATCCGATGGCAGGGGGAGTGTGATCCTATCCTTAGGACGCTTTCCTACCTCCAGAGACTTGCCTCACCTGCAAACCTCTTTAATTTATATTTGCATATCCTTCTAGAATTGTCACATTCTTCTGTTGCTATTCTGTTTCTTTTTGCAGTAAGAATGTGATACAATCTTTCCTCCAATTAAGCAAGATCAGCTTGCTTTGGAACTGTTGCTCATTCTAATATTGACTGTTGCTAGTTTTCTTCAGTTCAATTTTTGAGGTGTATGTTCTTTGTATAACAGTGGAAATACATGCACTTTCTGGAATTTGCATCTTTCTGCTGAAACTCAGAGAATTCTGTACTCTTTCTACATGCCTTATTTGCAGTCTTTGTCATGGCAAGGATCTTCTCAGGTGACTGTTTTCTCCTCATTCTTCAACACATAAATTAGTTTCATTTTTCCATTGTTTAGGTGAATGCTTTACTTCCTTGTGCCCAGGTATTTTAATTTGAATATTTGAAGTAACTATTTTGGTACTGATAATTCTTTGAGCTTCTGCTTCTATTGTTTACAGTATTTGATAACTAAATGTTCATGTTCACAAAAAAAGTGTGATTACAGCAAAGTTCTTAATGGTTCTTAATCTTGATTGATCTGTACAACAGTGCTGTCTCAGTCATACTTCGCTGTGAGGTGTGAACCTAATTATTCTTTGACATGTAGTAGACACAAGTGCCTAGAATGAGGTTTAAGTCATTCTTGCAGACTGGTTTTGTTTGGCATTTTTAAACAGTAGCTTTTATTGTCTGTTCATGCAGCTGAAACTCAAGATTTTTACGTGTTTGATTGCCACAACGAACCTTTTTCTGGCCTTGAAATGTGCTACGTTTCATGCTGCCTGTGTCCTCTCATCTTACTAATGGAAAGCTCTTTTAACCTGTAACTTTTATTAAGACACCCCTCTTTCAATTCATTAATTGGTGTTTCTATTTCCAACACTACATTAAGTTACTTTTACCTTCTAGGCTCTGATGTCTCTCTTAGATTATTGAATGTCTTAAATCACTGCTGAGCTGTAAGTACTGACTCCAAATAATCATTCTACCAATGTCCTTTGCAATTTTGAACTATTTTAGTGGATGATCTTTCTGTGATGTGTCTCTTCAAAGCTACAAGCATTTCCTTTAAAAATTACTTCTCTTTCTCGTTCTTATTGTTTCTCAAATATTTTTCATTCACTTGTCTTTCCTTTGTTTCTAGTGAGTAGGTGAAACTGCTCCCCTGCCTCTTTGTATTGGAGTGATGGCCAACCTTATCTTGACAGAAGAAGGTTGTTGGTTTAAGGGGGTCCTCTACTGCGTAGGAGGGGGCTGAACGATGAGGTAGTGCTAGTGCCACTTTCCAAAGAAGTTTGTACAGTGAAGTTTCCAAGGAACAAACCCTGATCTTGGCATTGCCTGTCATGATGAGAGATGCGCTGTTAAGTGTGGAGCTAATGAAGAGGAGTAGAGAGTAACTTCTCCTAGCTGTATGAATTTTGGTCAACTTTGCTGCAAAGATTTAGTGACATTGTGATAAAGGTTTTGGGGACTCTCATTGTGAGGGTGATTATTGAAAGCCAGGATTTTAGAATAGTAGGCGCAATTGTTATTAGTACTAATGTATAAAGGAGTTACTAAATATTCTTAGAAATTTTCTTTGAAATCTTTGGTACTTCACAAAGCTGGTACTTTGGTACTTTGCCACATGTGTGAAGTGTCAGTTTTAAGACGATCCAGCTAGAATTCCAAAAAATGCTAGCAGCTTCCTGTTGGTCTTGCAGATTCATGGAAACCTGAATGCTTTTCTCATTAACTTGCAACTAATACACAACTAGTAATTTGCCAGTCTATAACTTACTGCTGGAGCTGGACTTTTAGACAAGAGGATCCCCTTGTGTGGGGAATGAATTACTTTCTTTTCAGTGGCTGAAAGGTGATAAATTTTTTTCTCAGGGCTAAAATTTGATGGATGTGTTCACATTTCCCTTTCAGGAGGTGTCTGCAGCTTACTTGGCTTTATGAAATTGCTGAGCATACAGTTCACAATCATAACAGGTTTACTGTATGTAACTGCCTTAAATTAATTAGAGGCTGGAGAGCAGTGCTGCAGGAAGGGACCTGGGAGTCCTGGTCAATGGCAAGTTGGATCTTGGAGCCAGGAGGGCCAGCTTTGTCCTGGGGGGCATCAGGCCAACTGGGTGAGGGAGGGGATTGTGTCTCTCTGCTCTGCACTGCGGCAGCCTCACTGTGAGTTCTGGAGGCAGAGTGGTGCTATACAGCACCATAGTATAAAAAAGACATTAAGCTATTAGGGTGTCCAGAGAAGGGCCACAAGGATGGGGAAGGGTCTAGAGGGGAAGCCTTATGAGGAGCTGCTGAGGGCACTTGGTTTGTTCAGTCTGGAGAAGGGGAGACTGAGGGGAGACCTCAATGTAGGCTTCAACCTCCTCAAGAGGGGAAGTTGAGGGGCAGGTACCAATCTCTTTACACTCTGGTGACCAGTGACAGAGCTTGAGGAAACAGCATGAAGCTGAGTCAGGGGAGGTTTGCCTTGGATACCAGGAGAAGGTTTTCCACCCAGAGGGAGGTTGAGCTTCTCAGGGCAGTGGTCACAGCACCAAGCCCTAGTTCAAAAAGTGTTTGGACAATGCTCTCAGTCACATGGTTGCATTTTTTGGGTGCCCTGTGCAGGGCTGGGAGTTGGGCTCTATGTTCCTGATGGGTCCCTTCCAACTCAGCATATTTTATGGTTTTATGAAATGCACAGAAGGTGAGCAAACTGAAGCAGTTCCTTTCAGTCTAATCAGTGTAATTTCTTCACCGGACTTATAGGATGCTGACATTGCTTCTGTGCTGTTTCTGCTTTTTTTTTTTTTTTCCCCTAATTGTTTATTCTTCTTATCTCATGGTAGCTTTTGGACAGAGGAAGATCTGCTGTTACTTTAAGGAAAAATGTGGCTCTCACCACTGACTGTTTGCAGACTCTAGAAACAAGACCTTTTTTTTTCCCCATGGTGACTTCAGATGGATTAGTGGGTGCAAAGTTAAGCTGAGTGACATGTCCTAATAATTCACACCCAGACACCATAAATATCTATTTAATTGACAAGATAGCTCTATCTACATGCATTGTTACTTTTTGTTAATGCTTTTTGGAGTTCTTTATAAATATTTTATCTAAATTGCAAAGTAGTTGGCCTGCTTCATGGCTTTCTTTTTCCTGTCAAATGAAAATAAGCTACTTTTTTCTCTTCTGACTTCTAACATTTGCAGAAGTATCTGTTTTCCCCATGTCAGTTGTATTCATCATGACGTCACCTGTGGTTTGGCCATAAATGATTCAGTTGTGTTTTTCATTCTTTGACATGAAGTATGGCTGGATTTTACCTGTGGAGGTCTTTTTGCAGATCAGCTCTTGGTGTGGCAGCTTGCTCTTTGCTTTGAGTCTATTCCTAGCTACTGAAAGAGAATCTTGTGTTGTTATCAACACCTTTAGAATTTTATAATGCCGCAAATTGTCTATATCTCTTAGTATGTTATTTTTAGCATTATTATTCTGCTCTTTGTAATGTAAATAGTAGAAAATCCCCAAGAACATTTTTTGCAGCCTGCAGTGTTCCAATAAGCATAATTAAGCCTAACTTTGAACTTATAGTTTCTTGCCTTTCAAATAAGTGTTTCACAAGGGATAAATTACCACTATGAGTATTTTCAGTCAGTTAACAGCCTAATTGCTGTTGTTTTTAACACTCGTTCATTGTTCACAGGTCTGGTACACTCTTTTTTTCAGGTGCTGTATTATAATGAGTTACAGTTGGAGTGGCTGTTCTCAACTTGTATGCTTCAGGTGTCAAAGAGTGCTTCTTGAAATCCAAAGCAAGGACTCACTTGCCAGGAAGTTGCGCTGTATGTTTTTTCCCTGCTTCCTGTAGTTTTCCATGTAATCAGGTGATACTGCATTTCTAAATGTAATTTGTCGCAAATTTAAAAAGCAAAAATGTCTGAAACATTGTAGTTCTTAGCTTTAAAAATAAGTTCTCCTCTTAATAACCTGGCTACAGCAGATCTGGTGTGGTCTTGAAAGTTGTTTTCATGACATGGTTCCTTCTAAAATTGAAAGATTAGCGTGAATCACCAAGATACTTGGTGATCTGGGTTGCGTGTCCTGTGAGGGGACTGGGCATGTTCAGCCTAGAGGAAAGAAGTCTTCAGAGAGGCACATTTGGTGCTTATCAGGATCTGTAAGGAGGTTATTAGAGAGACAGACCCAGGCCCATCAGAGCAGTGTATGTTGGAAAGATAAAAGACAAAAGGTGAGAGTAGGAATGAGATGTTCAGACTAGAAATAGGGGAAGGGTTGGGTTTTTGTGGTCCTGATGGGGCTTTTTGCCATAAGGATAGTCAAGCCATAGAAGAGATTGCCCTGGGAGGCTGTTCAGCCTTTATCCTTGTATGTTAAAACTAGGCTGGATAACCTGATTAACCTGGCCTGACATCATAACTGACATTACTTGGAGCAGGAGATTGGGCTAGAGACCTCCAACCTGATTTATCCTGTGCCCTTTTGGTAGAGGCACAATGGGCTCAGCAGTGAAGAAGGTGACTGCTTTTTTGGCCCTTGTCACCACTGTGCCATGAGATATACTATGTGAGCCCGAGAACTCTACAGAGATACACAATCGTGCAGGTATTTGTTTCTATTTTCATAAGAAGTGTAGAATGGTTTGGGTTGGAAGAGACTTTGAAGACATCTACCCCACCCTTGCAGTATTCAGGGACACCTTCCACTAGACCAGTGTACTCCAAGCCCTGTCTAGTCTGGCCTTGAATGTTGCCAGGGATGGAGCATCCACAGGTCCATGAAGCGACCTGTGCCAAGGCCTTGCCACCCTCGCAGGGAAGAATTTTTTCCCAATATCTAATCTAAATTTACGCTCTGTCAGTTTGAACAAGTTTGGCTTCAAAGTTCCTCTCCAACTCTTTTAGAGTCCCTTTAGGCATTGGAAGGGGCTCCAAGGTCTCCCCAGAGCCTTCTCTTCTCCAGGCTAAACACTGCCAGCTCTCCCAGCATGTCCCTAGGGCAGAGGGGCTCCGGCCCTTGGAGCATCTCTGTGGCCTACTCTGGACTGGCTCCAGCAGTTCCATGTCCTTCTGAGGTTGGGGGCTCCAGGGCTGGAGGCAGCTCTTCAGGTGGGGTCTCACCTGAGTGGGGCAGAGGAGCAGAATGCCCCTGCTCTCCTGCTGCCCACACTGGAAGATCAGCCCAGCACACAGGAGGTTTCTGTGTGCCAGTGCCCATGGCTGGGGCATGTCGAGCTTCTTATCCACCTGCACCCCCAAGTCCTTCTCCCCAGGCCGTTTCTCAGTGTATTCTCCCCTCAGCCTGTGTTTGTGCTTGGGACTGCCCTGACCCACGTGCAGGAGTTGTTGCACGTGGCCTTGTAGGAGTTCATAAGGTTTGTACAGTCCTACCTCTCCAGTCTATCTGGATGGCATCCCTTCCCTCCAGCACATCAACCACACCACATGGTTTGGTGTCATTGGCAGACTTGCTGGGGGTACCCTCAGTCCCACTGTTCATGTCACCAGCAAAGATATTAAACAGTGCTGGTCCCAAAATAGGTCTCCACTTGGACATTGAGCTGTTGACTTCAACTCTGAATGCAGCCACCAGCCAATTCCTTATCCAGGGAGGGGTCCATTTAGAGACTGTGATCTCCTATGGGAGAGTGTCAAATGTTTTGCACAAGTCCAGGTAGACTGTCAGTTGCTCTTCCCGTCTCCACCAATACTCTTAACACCATCATAGAATCCCACCAATTTGTCAGGCGTGGTTTGCCGTAAGTGAAGCCATGTTGGCTCTCACCAATTACCACCTTATTTTCCATGTGCATTAGCACAATTTCCAGGAGGGTCTGCTCCACGATCTTGCTAGACGCAGAGGAAAGGCTGGCCAGCCTGTAGGCCCCCTTTTTTCCCTTTTTGATAAGTGGGGGTTATGTTTCCCCTTTTGTAGTCACTGGGAGCTTCCCCAGATGGTCACGACTTCTCAATGAATGGAGAGTGGCTTAGCCACTTCCTCTGACTGTTCCTTTGGCCTCATGGATGCGTCTCATCTATTCCCATGGACTTGTGCACCTTAGATGGTCTCAAGCCTGTTTTCCTGTAGTAGGAAATGATCCTTCATTCTGCCAGTCCCTGCTACTTTTGCCTTTTATAACTCGGGTGGAGTGTTTGGAGCACTTTTTGGTGAAGACAGTCAGTAACATCATTGAGTACCTCAGCTGTCTCCATATCCATGGTAACCAGGTTTCCTATTTCCTGCTGGAGAGGGCCCACATTTTCCCCAGCCTTTCTCTTATCACTAATATACCTACTGAAGCTTTTCTTGTTTCCCTTGACCCCTTGGATTTTTTCAATAATGAGTCATTTTATGCTGCAATAAAGGTCTGACATCTTGGGGCTGCTAGAGGTGCACCAACTGCTCTGGTTGTGTTGTTGTGAATGAATGTTTTGTCTGGCTGTGGGACACATGGTTGACAAAGCAGAGTTTGCTACAGCTACTAGTGGTCATGTATCTGGGTTAAAAATCTCATATTAAATATTATATATGACTTGGAGATTATATCTCTGCATGAGCTCTTGAGGTAGTATTTTCTGTTTCTGCGTTCTGATTTCCTCAGCATGTGAAGAAAGCTCAGCAGGTTTAATAGTACTTGTTTTTCTGATAGCACATAGGGCATTTATCGATCGTTAATGACTTGATAGTAAAGTATGTTAAAGAAATTTAGCCTGTGAAAGCTAGCTCTTGAGGTTTTTGTAATTATTCATGCAGGTTGAAATATCTCTAACATGAGAATAAACTGCAGGAAGGAGTTCTGTGAATTGGTTTTCTTTTGTGGATTCAATTGGATTTGACAGCCTAAAACCACTCAGGGTTGTATGAGTTCCAGATCTTGACATTGGAGAAGTACTGTCTCTTATACTAATCATTGAAGTTTTGCTTGTTTTCTTACATGCTTGGGCTTTATCTGAACACCTTTATCAAGACTGGCTTCGTTAGAAAATTGACATTATTTTTCTCCAGATCTCTGTTTTGCCATGCTTTTATCTGCTTCTGTGAGGAAAAAACCAAGTCTGTTCCTCAGTTTTTAAGAACTATGTGCTCTGACTACTCATCTCTTGGTGAAGGAGATCTCATATTCTCTTACATGCATTGTACCTGAATTTTGAAGGTTGACGAGTTCTCCTTCATATGTCATCCTTTATTTTCTTTTAAGTTGCTGACAGTTTTGTGGACCCAGCAGATTCATTTTACCTTAGGTGATCCTTCAGGCACCGTGGTGGAAGAAAAGCATGGACATTAAATGAGAGCATGACCATCTGGCCCACAGATTGGCTAGGTTGGCTAGCACAGATAACAGTGTAGCTCTTGATTTGGACCAGCACTTACTGGAAAACTGAAGAACTACATAACGTCTCCATTTTTGATCTGCAAAAATAAAACCTAGTATGATGGTTCTTCAGTTGATAAGGAAGTGTGGTATTATGTAAGTGCTTTTGTATGAAAAGCATCAAATGCTAGAGAGCTTGACATAAATGCATTAAAAAAAACGTAACTCTGCCACAGCGGAGTTCCAGGGTTGGAAAGAACCCCGCTTAGCAGCGTAGGCACCACCTGCTCACTGCCAGGGTCTGGCGTCTCCTATGCTTACCTCTGGCAGACTTTTGTGGGCTGACAACTGGTCTCCACCTTTGCGGTTCCTGCAGCTTTTTTAGTCACCATTTCTTCCCCAGCAGCAGAAAACAGCTTCAGCAAGTCCTCCACGCGTCTCTCAGGGTCCTCTTCCAAGGAAGTCCTCTTCCTCTGTTCCCAAGGAGTTCCACACATGCACGCAGGATGTGCGCCTCACAGCAGAGATGGTATTGGGCAGCGCAGGGCTTCTTCGGTGCCGTGGTTGGAGTAGCATGGGGCACGCGGTGAAGTAGCGGCAGAAGATGGCGGCGCCGCTGTGAACCACGTGGTGCCCCTCGACAAGATGGTGGCAGCTCGCCTTCTCGCCGGGCAGCGTGAGCGGGTGGTGGGCGGCGGAAGATGGCAGCGGCGACAGTGAACCGTGTGGCGCAGGCAGAAGGGCCGCTTCTCCCTGGGTGGCACTGGGCACACGTGGCGATGGCATGCATGGCGTGGACAGCAGCCGCAGGCATGTGGCGTGGGTGGGCGGTGACAGTCGACTCGTCTGAGGCGATGGGGCGAGCGCGGTGCGCGGGGCCTCTTCGGCGCCGCGATGATCTGCCTGTGCAGTGCTCCTCACTAAAATGGCGACGACGTGGGAGGGAGCGACGCGGGTGGGCGGCAGGCACACAGCTCGTCTCCGCGGCAGAGATGGCTCTTTGCTGCACTGGATCCGGCGTGTCAGGCAGTTGTTACTTCTTCCTGGGCTTCAGCACCATTTGCGGCGATGCAGCCTTGTGTTTCACAGGTGGCCACACCATGCCGCAAAGAGGGGGGCCGTCCGGGGCCGAAACACGCTGGGGACACACATGGCACCACGGCAGGCAGTGGAGCTGCACGGGACGTGAGTCTTCGTGGAGGCGCGGCGAAGAAAGACGTGTAGGGTCACAGTCTGTGGTTCCAAGGGATTTATTAGGGTGCACGGGCACTGAGCAAAGGGAGAGGAAGAGGGGCAGAAAGCGGGGAATGGGAAGGTACAAGGAGCAAGAGGCTGTGAACCCAGAACAAAGCAATGCAGAGGGTTAAAAGGAGAGGGAAGAGGGGAGTGGTTAGCTCTGAAGAGCCACCCAGGGAAAGCCAGAGGGGAGGAGATAAGGAGGGGAAAAGGGGTTACACCAATAGGTTTACAGCAGAGGAGGGTAAACCAATAGTACATTCAGCTAGGGAGACATTTCTAGAACATAAACCATATACAGCTCGTGTTAATATGCATACCCTAAATCCTACTAGCGCACTGCAACAGCTACCCATTCCATCTTTTGCCAGGTGTTTCATGCTTCCTCTGTACTTTGCATTGTTGTTGGATCTGTTTTTCTTTGTTTGCTTTCTTCTCTCTCAGTACTTCAGTCCTTTATTATGCACTAGAGAGACAAGTAGATTTTTTTGTTCTGTTCTCCTTGGTATTTGTGGAATTTGGTGCAGGAGTCTCTTGTAAGGTGTGCATAACACAATCAAGTCCCACATAGTGGTAGGTCTTCATATTGACTGGTTTGGCAGAGGGTATGCTACTTGCAGCTGTATCTATAGCACTAATGAGCACTAAAGTATACCACACGTTATTAAGAAAGAACTGTCACTTTGAAGTCAAGGGTTAAAAGCTTGGCCATTGCCTCAGTGAAGACTCCCACAGACAGGTTATACTTGAGGCCGAGAGAATGAAAAGGGATCCCTGGCTGGTTTAACACACTGTTTTTTGGGACAGGTATCACAGTTAAGGGTCTGTTGATGACCTTCATTAGTTGGTAGATGGTTTTTTTTTGAAATGGATTGTCTGCATTGCTCTTATTAATAAGCATTTTTAAGATTCTGCAGTATTTGATGGATGGATGAACTTAAAAAAATAAAGGGAAAAAAAAGAGCAGGCAAAATGGTGTCATAAGTAGCCTAATTTCTTGATTAATTTTACCTTTTGTAGAACAAGTTGTACCAGTCTTGCAAGATCAGTCTTGCAGTGTTTTTTGGTTTTGGTGGATTATCCCTTTGAGTTAGATTCACAGAAAAGTAGAAAGAGGCTCTTCCACTCTCACAATTTAATGCACAGTTCTTGTAATAGTTTTCATAATTTTGTGTATGTAAGCTAAAGTTTCACTTTTTCAGCCAAACTGGTCTAACACTAGCAGTTCCCAAATGGACAGTTTCACATCTTTTTTCCTTATATGGTGATCCAAGTGCTTTACTGGTGCTGCAGCTGATTTATGGAGGATTTTGTGATACTGTTCAGTTTTTTAAGTGCAAAGTAATTCTTCTTGATGGCTTTATATTTCTTTTCTTTTATGGTAGCCTTTCAAGTTCTGAAAGCTTTAAAATTTTTAATTTCCTTAAATGTCCAGACTTGTTTATAAGACTGGATAATTGCAAAGGTGGAACTTTTTGGCTAATTTCTTTGCAAATCTAGCTCTCACTAAACCCTGTTTTCCAGACTAAAAGACAGACTGAAATACTGTACTCATCTTTAGCCCCACAAACATACAGGAGGGCTGCTGACTGCATAGTGTGCATGCAGCTTCTCTTCAAATATAGCATGCACACAAGATGCATTAGTTTGTTGACTCTCAGGAAACCTCACCTCTGCTTTATCACACCCGTTCTCCCTCTGTGAGTATACTTTTGTTTTTCAGGACACTGAGGTAGTTGGGAAATCTTGAAAGACAGTGGAAATATATAGTCATTTCTAGGCATTATTTCTGTTCTTGTAGACTATATGCTGATGTGCTTATTTAGAAAATAGCATCCTACTAATATTTGATTCAGAGCTTCAAGATGAAAGTGCATGTGCCCTTAAACTATGCAGAAAGATTTGTTCCTCTGGTTTGAATTTTAGACCTGCAGATTTTGATTTAGGACCTTTCTAAAGCTTTCAGTGATCGTGAAATACAAGTGTAATCAAATGTCAGTGTTAGGTGACCTTTAAGAAAGGGATATGTGGGGGTGTACAACAAACTCCCTTTTCATTTATGCGTGACAATGGGGAAGGAAAAATATCTGTTCAGCTAGTGAACTGCTGCAGCAAAGGGTTTTTTCCTTCTGATGTACCAAAGTACAGTACAGGTACTAGCTTGAGATCTGGAGGGGAAACACAAATAGCTTTCAGATATTAGTTGTGTTGTTCTCCTTAAAACACTCATTTTTACTTTTGAAGATCAAGTGCTTATAAGTATGTGTTACCAGGAACTGGTAGAAACAATATGTGTAACAGATTTAACTGGTTTAGGGATTCATTATTGGTAAAAGCATCATAGAACATAACATTTTCATAATAGTCAATATGATTGTGGTTGGAAAAAACCCCAATGATTTCTCTTTTTACAGAAAAGCCTGCCATTGCTCCACCTGTCTTTGTATTTCAGAAGGATAAAGCACAGAAGGTAAGGAGCTGTTGATACTTTTTTTTTGTTGTTATTTTGTCCTGACTCCTTCCTTCCATGGTGATTAGCCCTTTGTCTATATTGTTGTGAAGTTGAAGATGGCTAATAGAGACACTAATAATGGACTTAGGGCAAACAGGCACTGAAATACTAAGAGTAAGAAGACGTACGATGGTTTCACAATGCGGGTAACTCTTCAGACAGAAGATGGACCAATATGGTAGAAAAAGTGTCTGTAAAGGTGTATCTTGAATGTGTGGCAGAGGAGTGCTGACACTTGAGTTGCATGACAAAGCTGCAAAATTTCTTTTTCTAATAGGTTTAAGATAAAGTGAAGAAAACTGGTCTAGATTATTGCTTTTCACCTCGGTGTATTTAAATGTCTCATATCTTTGGTTAGTAAGCTGTGAAGTGTCTGGTTACCTTGGGAAATGGTAATTCTTTTCCCTCGTCTCAATATTCTATGGTATTTAATTCTGTCTGGTTAATATAGTAAAAGCTATTAAGATTCATGGGGGAAAAAAATCAAGGTTACTCTTGTTTCTGCTGAAGATGGTGGGAAGCAAGGCAAGTGTACAATACATTTTCTGTTGGATCACTGGATTGTTTTGTTATCTGTGGAGTCAGAAATGTTTGAATTGAAATACTGAACCACTTTATAGTTGATAGCTTTTCTTTGATTTGGAACAAGTACCAGACTCAAGCTTTCTCACAGGTTCAGTAGGCATATTCCTCAGCAGGAGCTTGAAACCTTTTCTCAGCTTGGAAAGGATTTATGTCTGCTATTCTGCTAATATTAGCTAATCAAATTAAGTCTGCCAGAGAGTGAGTACTTTCAAGACATTCTTTCAATTAAATTTTTTACAGTGACTGTTTACATATACTTTGGAGTGGAGTGGTAATGTTTGCACTACCGATTTTGATGTTTCCTTTTAGGAAACAGTTCCCAATCACCTACTGTTGCTTAGACTGTTCCGAAGTCCCTTCTGAGCTGCATCATGTTGAGTGTTCTCCAGAGGGATCCTTTAGTCTGGCAGTGGTGATCATAGCAGTGTGCAATCCAGGCAAAGTGACATTGTCCTGTGTCCTTTTTTGCTGGCCTGGTTCGTCCATGCCAAGATAGCAGTTCTTGTGCTCTCAAGTTCCTGCATGCTCCATGCCTTCAGCATTAGGCTGTGCAAGCTCCTGCACTGTGCTGTGAGACAGATCTGTTGCACTCTCATAGGTCTCAAGGAAATATTTGTAAAAATATATTAATTAAAGGCATAATGTATTTTGGAGCTGGCAGAGAGGATCCAGGGAGGGCGATCTGTGATGTAGTCTTCCCAATGGCCTCTAAGGATGCTGAGGTGGTGCTGAGCAGGTAGCTGTATTCAGGACAGTCTCTGCCTGGGCAGAGGCAGAAAGTCTGGCTTTATTGGGTGGAGCATTTGTGGGTTCCCGAGCATCTTGAAGGTACGGGGTTTAGAGATAAGTTATAAATTGATCTAAATGCCAAGTGGTGGTGGTGCTGTCAAGGGAGCTAGCCACGCTTGCTTTGGGCATGGAATAAACCTGGCTTGGCTGGGAAATAGGGCTTGTTCCTTGAAGCAGATCAGAGAGTCTGGTAGTAGCATGTCAGTTAGTTGCCAGTCTTCAAAGTAGCAGCAGACATAAATGCTTGTGCTAAATGATGTATTGCGTGGAGATGTAGGATTTATTTAAAGGGGAAGGGGGAGTGATTAGTAATTTTCATAGCTTTTATTGTGGTGTATTTGACATTGCAGAGAAGGACTTGTAGAAGCATCGCTGCTGTGCTTCTTGCAGTGTGATTAAATAAAGAGCTTATTGCTTGTGCCAGTAGCTGGTTTTTGTAGAACATGATGCTATGAGCCAAAAGTAACAGCCAGTTAATCTATGCTGTGTGTATCAGAACCTAGCATTCAGGCCAGCTTTTAATCAAGTTAATGGAGGAAAAGTGCCTTAGGTTACATACTAGCTGAGATCTTTCACTGTATTTTCAGAAAGACTTAATAGCTAAGTGTTCCCATTAAGAGTTTACTCTGTAACTGTTTGTGCAAAAGGTACCTGGTTAAGTGCATTGCCTGCCACAAGAGACTTTCCTTATTAAAGTTAGCAAGGAAATCCTGTGAGCAGAGGAGTTTTCCTAGAGCAATGTTTTGAGGAAAATGCAAAAGTAACTTCAAAATAGTTGTCAAACAACACACTACTTATGTAATTTCTCTATGTAAATGATAATTTAGCAAAATGTGTGTCAAGTCACTTTTTTCTGTAAGCAAAAGTGTTGGTAGAGGCTTTTTAGTGCTGACACAGCAGTCTGACAGTAAGCTGAGGGGGAGAAAAAGCATTGTGTTTTGTATTCAGTTAACTGCCTATGATGGTTGTTTATATGTTTGCCTAGTGTTTTTCCAGATGAACCTGGACATCCTGGGCAGAATTATTTTGTTGCAGCATCTACAGGTCCTCTCAGTATTACAGCTGGATTGATATATAATTCAGTAGTCTTACTGACTTTTCTGGAACTGGCAGTGTCTACTATTAAGTTAAACAGTGATCTTTTTTTAGAAAAATTAAATTTGTGCTTGGAGGATATCAGACGCTTGGGTCACAGCAGCACCATGAAACACTTGAGACTTAGGGCAGAGTGGCTGGAAAGCTGCCTGGTGGAGAAGGACCTAGTGGTGCTGGTCAGCAGCAGCTGAACATGAGCCCAGGTGGCCAAGTTCAAGGCCAATGGCATCTGGCCTGTAGCAGCCAATAGGGTCCTGCTACAGGCCAGCAGGACCCGGGCAGTGACCCCTTGTGCTAGACACTGGTGAGGCATTTCAAATGCTAGGTTCAATTTTAGGCCCCTGATGACAAGAAAGTCATTGAAGGGCTAGAGCATGTCCAGAGAAGGGCCACAGAGCTGGGGAAGAGTTGGAGCACAAGTCTGATAAGGAGCAGCTGAGGGAACTGTGAGGGCTCAGCCTAGAGAAAAAGAGGCTCAGGGTGATCTTATTACTCTATACAACTCCCTGACAGGAAAGTGGATCCAAGTCGGAGTCAGGCTCTGTTCCCAGGGAGCAAGGGACAGGGTGAGAGGAAGTGACCTCAAGTTGCGCTAGGGTGGTTTAGGTTAGATACTGGGAATTTCTTCACTGAAAGAGCTGTCAAGCCCTGGCACAGCTGCCCAGGACAGTGGTGGAGTCCCCATCCCTGCAGGGATTAAAAAAAAAAAAATTGGAGAATATTCAGCATGTTCTAGGACAAAGTTCATACTAATCTGGAAACTAATTTTTTAACTGCATCTTCCAGCTAAGGATGTATACGCTTGAATAAAACATCAGAACTTACAGTTTGACATGTTTATTTAGAGGGGACAAAAAATACATGGAGTTCATAATACTGCCTCTTAATTTCACTTTCAGTAAGGAAGTTTGAGTTGTTTTCTTTTGTAGTTAAAGACAGTATTAGTCTGTCTTTGTTTTCGATTTCAATGTCAATTAATGGTGGATGTCAAGTTGGCAGTTTCTAAATTTGAATGAGTCTACATTTTCATGATTTGCATGTCTCCTTAACTCCTTGAGAACTATTTTTACAGTGTGTGAAATATGGTCTTGGAAATATCTGAATAATAGCACTGCTATTTGTGTTTCTAACAGGCAGAGTGTTTAGTGCTGACACCAGCTGGAAAATTGCATCAGCTTAAGAAAGCTCTAACTGTTGAGATCTGAAAGCAACACAAAGTCCGAACCTCACTATGTTAGGCATAGAGTATTTCTGTTACTCCATTATCTATCCAAAAGCTTATGACCTAAGCTGTACTTTCCATAGCACTTTTAAAATTAAATATTTAAATTGATGGTTACAACTTATGATGGATACAACTTACTATGACCTCCCGTAGTTACAAGTATCGGATTCTTCACTCAGATGTAAAAAATTTTTGCACTTGAAAATGAGCCATTGCTTATGATGTAGCCTTGTCCTCTTCCCTCCGCCAGCCTGAGTTGGGCTATTGGTAGAATATAGAAAAGAACACTTTATTTCTAGCTCATTGCATAACTAGTTTTGATCAGCGTACTGCTTTCTGTATGTGAATTGATAGTGGTGATCGTTCAAAAATGACTGTGAAAGAAAATAAGTTATGTGATACTGTTCATGTGATACATATGTCATGTTCCATACCAAAGTGGTACAAAGAGTTTAAGGGGTAACCGAGTCCTAAATGCAAAGGTTCTGGCATGAACAAGGGTATATGTTGTTAAATTGTTCTAGCTGTCATCATGGTCTTAACCATGGAGTTTTAAAAATAGGTATGGAGTTGTAAAAGTGATGTAAGTGATTAGAAAACGGCATTTTCAGATAGCCTCGAGAACAAAATCATGAGTTAAAAAATTTTTTTTAGATGATATGTAAATTAGAGGTTAATTGAAATCTTGCTTTGATGCAGTGTTATTTGGAAATGCTTGGGTTTTGGTGCTTTGGGGAGGAGAATGACTAGAAAAGGTTCTTCATGTTGTGGCCATGACTTGGAGGTTTAGGATGGTGACAGAGAGAGAACTGAATGAACTAATTTGTGTATGGAGAGGCAAAGGATTCCTCTTTCTCAGTCTGTTTCAGCATTGTCAGCATGGCTTCCAAGAGGTTTTGTTAGGATACCCAGTTGAACTGTGTTGTAAGTTTGTAGTATACTTAAGGAGTTAAAATAGATGCTTGAGAGTTCGTAATTGTGAATATATTGCTGTACTTAAAAGAACAGTAATGAAGGTAGTTGTGTTTAAGCAACTGTCATGGAGAGACAGTTGTGCAAGACAAAGCTTGGAGGAATATAGAGAGGCTGATATAGTCAAAGGCTGTTGAGCATACTAGCAAGAGTTGTCCTTGGCTCAAAGCAGGTAAAAAATATGAAAAGATATACTGAGAGTAGTCTTCAGTCCAGGCCACTGGATGGGGATACTAGGGTGGGGAAAATGAGGAAAGGAGTTGCAAATAGCTCAACTTAGAACTGGGAGGAAAAGCTGATCCAAGAATGCCTGTGCCAGTCTTTATTGAAAAACAATATTATTTCTTGGCCTATATTTGGTGACTGTAGTATCATGTGAGTCTTGGCTTTTAAGTATTCCTTCATGTCCTTCCCTATTTTCTGCAATGCAGAGGAAGCCAAATCTCCAAGTAGACTTAGATGTATTTAGTCTGAGTGTGTTATTTTTAGTTTTAATAAAATAGATATTGCTTGATCTGGCTGAGCAAGGTAAATTTGTGTAGGTGACTTCTTAACATTAGTTATCTCTCTGTTGATCTTTGCCATAGTGTTTAAGAGACAGGAACAAGTTTCTGTGAAGTTCTCCCTAGAACTGTATTTCCTAAGGTGTTTTCTGTAGAGAAGAGGAGGCTCAAGGAGGGACACACTTCTCAGACATAACATTCCGGCAAAAAAGAAGAGAGTGAACTGTTCACCAACTCCAAAGAACTTCCAACAAGAGCTTAGATCAGAATTCATGAAGCTAAGAGACTAGGAAAAACTTTCAGTAGTATATATGACTAAAGATTAAAATTAATTTTAAGAGTCCACAGTTTCCTTTGGATATGCTGTTTTTGAGAATAGCTGTACAAACTTCTGCCTGGAACAGTTCTGATTTGATAAATCCTTGAGTCCTTTGTTGGTCTTGTCTTCCATAACTTAAACCACATACTACTCACAAAATTCTGTAACTTGCAGTAGTTTTTGACTAACTTAATGTATTTTTAAAAATATAATTGTATGCATTTTATGTATTTATGTATTGGCCATGAAATACTTATCTTGGATTCAGATTTTTCGTCAGAGAAGTGGTGATTATCAATAATTTTTTTTGTTTATTTTGTGGTTCTTGAAACACATATTCCAGTCTTGCTTAGGATAGAAATCAGATTTAAGCTTATTTCCACTTTTTGAAATGCTTGACACCAAGTATTTCAAGTATTACAGGAGTTATTAAAATCTGTTGGATGTTTATTTAGCCTACTTTAAGATGTTCTAAACTGTGTTGATATTAATTACGTGCAACATATTTTGTCATTTCCAATTTTAAGTGTCTAGCACAATTGAATGTTCTCCTGAACTTCATTATTAGCAATTTTCTAATCTGTGACTAAAAGGCAGTGTAAATTTCTGGTAAGGCTTTTTTTTTTTTTTTTAAACATATATTGTAAGTGCTATGGCCATCTCCAGATAGCCTTTTCCTGCTGTTCTCCCCAGACAAAAAGGTAAGGAGAGGTTGCTAGATATTATTAAATGTTTGGTGACAGACAAAATGTCTTTAACTTTTCTCATTCTGTGGGGTTTTACGTTAGTGTTTGGGTCTGTTATTAACAGCTAAATACTAAAGCCAGATAATTTTTCAGTTCAAAACCCCAGCATCCCAAACTTTTACCTGACATCCGTAGTATTATCCCCAGTAAATGTATTTTGACTATTTTGAGCCTTAATCACAGTAATTACCTGCATGATAAAATGTCATGTGTTGCCAGCTTTAATAATTGCTTCTGTTATGAGGACAAATGTTACTTAAAGAACTTGGGGCTCTTAAGATATTACGTGCCGCTGTTTATTTTTGAGGCTTTTGCTCACTTTCTTACATGGACCTGGGCAATGATGAACATTTTTGGTCTCTGTTCTACCAAGTGTTTTCTGGGAGCGAGCCAAGGTTGTGTGCTTCTGAGTGCCGTCTTTTCCTTACTGCTTGATTCTTCAGATATTTTACTGTAAGATGCAAGGAAGCTCAGCCTACAGATTGCAGCTGGGAGCACATCCTTGGCCTGAATGTTATCCATGGACTATTATTTAGTCCTTAATCACAATACAGTTGTTTGTGCTCAAAGCCTTTTTAACTTTTTCATCCTTCAGATGTGCGCAGAATATGATAAAGCTTAATTTTTGTTGTACAGGCAGGGATGTGCAGCATTAGATGATGTGAAGGAATGAAAAGTCTGTGGCAGAAGTTCAGCAAATACCAAATCCCATTAGGGTGCATCCTGTCACCCCCGTCCCTGAAAGAAATTGAAACTTGTTAATTTATAAAAAAAAGCATTGATGTTGCTTTTCAGATAATTCACCATCATGTGAATATGAAAGGAGCCTGTGTCTTGTGTGAATGTTAAAATAATTAATTTCTGTGAGAATTTTATAACCCACTTCACCTCCCTCAAATGTGGGCTGAAGAAGCAGTGAAAGACACTTATTTACAGCAATTGTCTATTTATTTTTTATGTCTGAATATGCAGGTAAAAGCTATCAGCTGTCCTTTAGTCCTTGAGAGAAGGAGGGGTTAAACCCCAACAATCCTGTAGCTGGCAAAATCCTTTTGCTAGGGACACAGATGATTTAAGTAACTTTCAAAAAAGTGCATTTGCTCCAACTGATGCTTCTTGCAGGGAGAGGAAGCTAAGTCAGCAGGTTCTGTGTTGTGTTACACAGTTTCTATGTATTTTAATTGGTATCTCAGCAATAAGCAGCAGCTCCTTCTGCCATACTGTGAAAAGAGTGATATTTAAAAACAGATTAGCTGATCATCTCACTAGGACGACCGATCTCTCATGTTGCAGCCTTGCATTGAAGGGACGTTGTCTTTTCTGCTCACAGTCCCCTGCAGAGCAAAAAGCTTTGTCGGATTCAGGCGAGGACCCCCAGGGAGAGGTTGAGCCCCCCTACCATGGTCTGGGTCACACAGAACCAGCTGGTGAGTGCGACTCTGAGCACCCTGCTCCTGCTGTGGCCTCAGTCAGTGCTACCCTGAGTCCTGCTTCTGAAGCCCAGCTTGCTCCTATTCAACAAGAACTGGCAGGGGTAAGTGTCAACCTACCAAGTACTTCTGCTGCTGAGGGGATTAGAGGAAAAAGTCCCTTCCACTAGGTGGAATCCATTACTGTTAGTTACCTACTACTGTAGGTAGTGCAAATCAGTCTGGTTCTTTGATCTCAAGTGTTAGTCCTCTCTAAGCCCTTGTTCCAATTGGAAGAAATGTTGAGTCTTCCTAATAATGTAACTGTAGAAGATATCTCAAGTATTTTAAAACTTAGGGTGGAAACTGTGTTTGCTAAGGGTAAGAGCACTTCTAAATGAGTGAGAAAGTGGGTCTATGTTTGAAGGATTGGCATCAAGCAGTTAGAGAATTCTTTGTTCCCTCTCTGAGCCGTAATGCTACAGCTTGACAAAGTGAGCAGCTAATACTATGTTTCCACTGGATATGTCATGCCAACCTGTAAGGTGTTTAACAGATTAAAAGCACCAAGAATCATAGCAGAGTTTTGAATTTGTGTGTTTGGAACGGGGAAGAAATCAGTACCTTGTGGAAAAGCTGTCAGTGCCCATAATTTTGTTTTTCTGCTGGTGAAATCGCAAAATCTTTTCTGATAGATTGGATGACTAAATGACTGCTACTGTACAGTCTTTCAGAGCAATTTTTAGTGTTCCTAATCTTTCTGGTTGGTGGACCATATTTTTTTGGTGCAGGTGAGTATCATGTTCTCTCTGGTATCACACCCTAGCCATGTGCTCTTTGCTAGATCTTCATCTGTTAGAGCTGCTTCGCCTAATACCTGCACCCTTTTCTTGTAGAAAGGTTTAGGGTTTAGGTTGGTTTAGGGTTTTTTGTCCAAGAATAAGCCATTTCAAGTAAGCCCAGCTCTGAATGGATTGTCATGACAAGGTGCAGATAGCTGTAGGTTAAGCACCTCTCAGTGTTTGGACTGTTGCTTGATGACCTGCAGAAATCTTCCTATTTCAGTTTCTTTCCTGAAGGTTAAAATTTTCAAGGGTTAATATTTTAAATTATAGCTGGTACACATGTGTGGAAAATCACGCTATGAAAAGCCAATGTCCACAAAGGAGATAGAGGAGTGCTGCAACTTTATTTGAATAAAGGGAGAGAGTCCACTGGGGCACACACCCGTGGGGTTTTCTCTCTCGAGGTTTCAGAGGGCACAGCCTCCTTTTATCCTAAAAGCCAGGCTGCATGTTGCCTTGCCCTCTTCCTTTCTCCATTGGCTGAGACACCAGGAAGGTACAGCCTTCCTGAACTGCCTACCACATATTCCCCCTTGAACATGTCATTTTCCCCCAAAGTTCAGAAACTCAGGCTTGTGCACACCCACTTGTCTGTTTCAGGAGTCAGACTGTCTGGGTTCTGTAACAAACTTGCGGCTTGAAGTGGAAAGAGACGTTATCGCCCATACCCTCACCCATGGAATTGTTTGTAAAGACTTTATCACATATCTTTCCTATCAAACATAATCACAGACTTGTCGCTCAGTTTTCTGTCATTTGAAATTGCAGTGTTACTAGACTTGTCCAAGAGAACTGTATTAACCAGACTTTCAGGAACACTACAGCAAATGGTTATCTTAGTCTTGTTCTTAGAGAGCAGATAATCTTACCCCAGTTAACGCAGTTCTGAAAGAAATTTAAAACCTACAAATGCTGTTGGGGATAGTATGCAGAATTTTGTGGCCGTACAGAACAGCTGTTTCAGCATCCTTCTTGACTCCATTCAATTAAATGTATGGAATTGTACAGTGCTCAGTATGGGCATGTAACTGGCATGCGCTGACAAGCACTCTTTAGATTATCCCAGTGTCTTGCAGTAAAACCATCTCTTATCTTGAAATCTAGAGAAGGTTGATGCATCTTAAGAGTGCTTGTTCTGGTTTGTTGGAGCGGCAGTTTTCATGCAGTCTTCCCAGGGCCTGGGAAGATGGATGAATTAAGACGGAAGAAGAGACACTGCATGTTTCTTGTTTCCTTGTTTGTACACACACAGGCAGATATTTTTGATACATGAATTAAGTTAGGCCATAGGTACAGCCCCTTGCAGAGCTGATGGTCATGTCATAACTCTTTGCTAATCCACGCCAGCCTCCCACAGCATGTGGCCATGCCAGCATGACTGTGCTGATTAAGAGGTTCTGGAACAGCTTTTAAGTAAATCATGGCAGTTCAATAATGCCTGTGCATGTGCAGAGAGTCTGGACTGCAGATTTGCCTTACTGTGCTCTGAAGTCCTTTATATATGACTTCTTGCATCTTAAAATGCATTTTCAAAGATAAATACCAGAAATATACTCTTAGAGCTTTCCCTGAATTACATGGACCTTTTCTGCTTTACCCAATTTCTCCATTTCTGTTCCTGTTTCTGCTTACTAGTGTGAATAAGCAAAAACTGACAAATTTGTTGACATTTTGAAGTTCTTCTCTTAGCTTGATGTAACAACTGTGTGAGCAATTAATGTTTGTATTTAATTACTGTGACTTACACTTTTAAAAAGCAGTTAGTAGCATTTATGAAGGTAATTTCCTTCATTAGAAATGTGTCGTAATTGTAGGAACCTCTGTTTAGGAATAATTGTAACTTTTCTGTAGCTGGATTTCTGAAAGCCAGGAACAGAGGGAGTAGGTGAAAAGTGGTGTCTGCTCTTAAATGAGAAAATTCTAGGTTAGATTTTGCTGTTACCAGTTTGTGTCTCGTCAGCATCTAAGTCCAAAGATCTGAATGGAGATACTGAATCACCTTGGTGGTTTCCTATAGGATGAGATGGTCTTGCCTTTTGTTTCCATTGTGTGTGGGGTACTTGTGTGTTGCTGTAAAGTACAGACTTAGTAGGCTGAGAAGAGAGGCCTAAAATTGAGAGGCTCCACTGCTGTTCATTGTTACTAAATGTAATTTGCTGTTTTTCCAGTCTGTCAGGCCTGTCATGCAAATATTCCCCTGTTTTTTTTGTCTAGTCCACCCAGCTTCCTCCGAAGCAGCACTGGTAAGCAATTCTGGCTGCAGTGGTAACTAACTTTATCATGTGGCTTCATAGAAAAGTGAAACTTACGCTAATACAGTACATCTGTGTACCCCTACCCCTATGGACTCTACCTGGCATCTGTTTGTCCAAAGGTGCATAGCTTTAATCTCCCAAAACTCTTGGACTAGGAAGCATGGAAACAACTCGGAGCAGATTCTCTGTTCTGCTTTGCCCTCAGTAGGGTACAGAGTTGGTTTTGGATATTGATGCCTGTTGCCCACTAAACATGGTGATGGTACATTAGTTGTGCTTGTCAGTTATGAAATTGCAATGATGATTCGAGGCTTGTGCTATATAGGCTTGCCTTCTTTTGTCTGTGTTACTTGAGCATTGAGAATGAAGCATATATTAGTAACATTTTAAGTTTTTGACATTCAGATGAAAATCACTTGTTTATTTTTAAGGATTTTTGCATATAGAGACCTACAGTTTCATTCATGCAAATTTTTTACCTAGTGTTTTTGCTTTCAGGATTTTTGATATAAGTTGAAACAAATTGAGTGTATATGTGACAACACATCATGTGCAAAATAGAATCTGTTCTGAGTTCAGATGTTGGTTGCTGAAATACATGATGTGATGATTTTCCACTTTAGCCTCATCTTTTGGGAAACTAGTGTATGTTGGCAAGGGCAGTGACTAATAAGACCACCTTCTGGTACCATGGACTACTTGACTAATTACCTAGGAAGAGCCATGGATCATCAAATGCAGTATTAACACGGCTGGATGATAGGTGTGTGTGAATGCAGGGGGTTGTATTCTAGAGCTGTCAGTAGCTTCTTATTTCCAATGCTAAAGGTTTCAAAAGTACTCGACTAGGATGCTACTGAGGGAGCTATACTTTTCTATTAACATAAAACAGAAAAGCCCTCAAAGGTAATTGAATAGGCAAAGCGCAGTGTGAGTTTTTATTAGCATTTAGCAGTGTACTAATAGTACAGTATTATCTGGGTTCTAAATGTATCCAGTGCTAGATAGAAAGTTTTATACTTTCTGGTATGCTTAAATCCACGGTATGCCTCAAATGTCAGTCCTGTGCAAACCTACGCAGTCCTGTTGTGTGTCTGCCTGCTCTCAGTACCCAAGTGGACCAAAGCATGAGCTGCCATTCCTCTCCTTATCAGCCAAGCTCTGAAGTGAGACTGAGTGAATGGGAAGTGTCTGTCTGCATGTCCTGGGGCAGGAATGGGATGAAATGGTAGTGTTGGACTAGGTAGATGGTCCAATATGTCAAGAGCTATCTGAAAGGATGGTGTAGCCAAGTTGGGAGTCAGTCTGTTCTTCCAGGTAACAAGTGATGGGACAAGAGGAAATGTCCTAAAATTGCACCTCAAATTGAACGTTTAGATTGAGTATTCGGAAAAGCATGCTCCATAAAAGGATTGTGCAGCCGTGGAACAGGCTGTCGATGGCAGTGGTGGAGCCATCATCCCTTCAGGCATTTGTAAGACATGTGGATGTGGCACTTAAGGACATGGTTTAGTGTTGGACATGGCAGTTCTGAGGGATCTCTTAGACTTGGTGATCTCAAAGGTCTTTGCTAACCTAAGCAATTAGATGATTCTAAAATATTTTGTAATGATTTGAAGATGCTGATGCTGCCCTAATCACCTTCCATAGTGAAAGGAATCTGTCATGGGGTTATTTTTTTGCAGGAACAAGGGAGATTATATTAGTTGAGGAAGTGACAGAGCAATAGGAGAGAGCCATAGAAATCCTCAGAAAATATGTAAAGCCTTTGTTCAAAGACTTTTTGAATGTCTGCTAGTTGGTAGCCTGTGATGCTTGCTTTTTTGTTCCTGGTACTGTGGAAGATATTAGGGGACTTTCCATTGCTAATTCCAATAAAAATACTACTGTACTAGTTCATAGAGTATGCTTTAAAAGACATTCCTCCAATGCTGTCATTTTGTTGAAGAAACTAAAGTCACTTAAAGTAATTAGGTAAAGTGCTTTGGAATGAACTCCCAAATAATGGGTATGTATATGTTGAGCTTAAAAATTTATGGTATTTTTAAAATCAAACCAATTTTGAAAACTGTCATTTTCAAATTTTCAGTATATAGAAAATGTAACTGTAATAGGTAGGTCATAGGTTGGACTTCATGATCTCAAAGGCCTTTTCCAACCTAGTTCATTTTGTGATTCTGTAATTGTTACACAGTCCCTAAATATTAGTGCTTGGGATATGAATTCAGGAATCTTATTTGTAAATGAAATATTTTGAATTAATTGTATCTGTGTGAAACTCTGTATGACTAGATATAAGTCATAGAAGATTATTGCATTGAGTGTGTATCATTGACAATAAAGATAAAAAATCTCCTAACTGATGCTCAAAACATTTGGGTCAATCTGAAGAGACTGAAATGTTCAGTATATGATCTTTGTTTGATCACTGTAATCTAATTTCAGAGATCAGCCGATGGATCAAGTCCAGAAGATGGAGATGGTAAGAGATTTTATTGTAAAATTAAAAGCCATGAGTGTGTATCTTGCTGGGATGTTTTGCATTTTCTCTAATACTTTTTTTTCTACAGAATCTGATCGAGAGGATGGAAGCTACTGTCCACCAGTAAAACGTGAGAGAACTTCATCTTTAACTCAGTTCCCTCCTTCTCAGTCAGGTAAGTGTTGCTATAGTATTATATATGAAGGATGGGTTTTCTTTCTAGACATTCTTTTTCCAGTCATGTAAGCAGTCTTATTACTGTCTGCGGTGCTTTGGATTAAGACCACAGCAACCATGTACTCATGTTAGCAAATTTGGTGAAGCCCAAAGGAGTTGATAGAGAGTTAGTTGAAATAAAGGAGATGAAAAACTTTGAAGGGGAGAACAGTAAAAGAAATATTCCTCTCATATGCAGCACATTCTGAAGATGTGGCTAAAAGGTGAAAGCCTAGTTATTTTGATTTTAATTTTAAAGAAATAAGTGACTGTGAAATCTAAAATGTAGTTGCTGATACTTTATGGGCACAGTATTCTGATTTCATGCACCAGTGCTAGTCAGCAGAAGAAGCCCTTCTCTTTCAGATTCAAGTTTTCTGGTGTGCAGCTCAGGGTTCTCCAGATGCCATCCTGTGAATTGAGTGATCAGAGTTGCTGCTGTCTGCTCGCCAACCACTCTTAGTAAAGGGATGCACAAAAATAATGAATACGGGGATTTGGTCTGTAGATTTTCTGTTAGAATAATGGTATGTGTATACCCAGGTTCCCTATAATCACTAATGCTTCTATTCCACAAGGTCTTTATCTTTTGAGATTGGAATCTCTATGCTAACATCTGTTAATAAGTGAAGGAAAACAATTTATTAAACTCTTTCATGGTTAAATGCTTGGTGTTCCAGGAGTCCAGCACCCTTTCTCAAGCCTCTGCTTAGATACTGTATTTTGATGGGATATGGTAATTTATTCCCTGGTGCCCTTGTTCTCTTCTAATATGTGTTGTTGTTAAGCAGTGACAACTTTGATTTGAATTGCAACTTCCGTAAAGACCTCTTTGAATATTGTTGACATTATTCAGTGCCTTTGGTTTCCAGAAAACCTGTCACTCCCACATTTGTATTTTTTTTGGTGAGGTTATGTTTCTCTCTAAAATAGGGAAATTTTACTTACATGAAAACTGTGTCATGTTTAAGCTTAAGGCAGACAACAGTAAAAAGAGAGAAGGTTTAATAAAAGGAAATAGGAAAAAATATTTAAGGCTTAATTATAAAAGGTGAATGCTACATCTTTTAGTACAATGGTGCTCAGAGATGAGCTTCATTTCTCTTTTCAACATACTTAAGCTTTTTCTACAGCTTTTTAATTTTATGGGCAATGACTTGTTTGTTACTTTGGCTGTAATACTGTTTTAGTTTAGAAGAGATAAAACCAAAATAAAACAAATTACTAGGAAAGTCATTTTCAGTTTGAAGTCTGGGAAGAGGTTTATAATAAAAAACAACGTACACAGCTTCCCTTATTTTTTATTTTTCCTTGACTGCAGTAACAAAGAACAATGTCTTTATGCCATCAAGCTTCTGTGAACCCGCTGCAGGCAATTCTGACTCAGAACCAGGTGAACTTCCTCATTTTTCTGGTTTTTTATTGAACTGTTGTTAATTTGTCATGATCCAAAGGACTCTGATATTCCAGAAGTAAGACTATCTGTGAGAATGGAAGTGGTGATGGTTCTGAACTTATAGCTGTTCTCTTGCTCACTTCTTTGTTTGACTTCACCCTTGCTGGAGGTAATTAAAATGCTATCAAAATTGTTAAATGCATTGGCAGTGATGGTAGAATACTGCAGTATGACCCTTTCCTGCTAGCCTCACAATAAAACGGGTGGGAAATTTTCATTTACCTACTTTAGAAAACTGTTCTTTTATATTGGAAAGCAAAACAACCATAATGTATGGTCACAGTGATGTTCGGCTATGATATGTGACCCCTGTGTTCACAGAACTGCTGATTTTGTTAGTCCCTGTTGTTCTGGTTTGGTTGTGTTGGTATCGCTGTTGTGCACATCAGTAGCTTATGCTTATAAACAAGCACAGTGAGACTGTAAGATGCTGAGTTGTCTTATTCTGAGTACAGATATTAAGCCCCTAAAAGGAAAAAAGTGTAATTATTTCTTGTAAGTTCTTAGGAACTCAATTTTTAATAGCTGTAAATTTATAAATTTTTTTTGAGATTTTGGTATTTTATTTAAAAGCCCTAACTGTAGTGAGTACGAGCAAAGGAAATTCTTTTACCTTCATACTACAAAAGCATTTGTAAAAGCTAATGGAATTACAAGAAACTAATATTAAGCAATTAAGTTTAACTTAATTTATAATAATTAGCAGTTAGATAGTTAGATACTTAGTAGCTGTCATGTTCAGTCATACTTTTGATTGTTCTTTCTTTACTTTTATTCTCACTTAAAACCTTTATTATCTATATTAAGTCCTTCACAAAAGGAGCCACATTTCTCTGGTGAACACAGTCTTTTTCCTGCTTCTCCTGAAAAAAATTTTGAAGTTTTTGCTTGTGGCAACATGTGTTTGTCTGTGATGTATATTTACTGTGATGATCACTGGAAATCCAGGTTTCTTTCAGAAGAGAATTTGTTCTTTGGATATCTCCTAATAACTTTGGATATTTATAGAACTTGTGGGATGTTACAATGGGGTAAACATACGGAATTTTATGACTGAATGGATATTTGTAATATATTATTGCTTTGTCCTTGTAATTTTGTATTTTGCTTCCAGAGGAAAAGAGCAGCGGATTCCGGCTGAAGCCACCAATACTAATCCATGGTCAGGCACCTAGTGCAGGTGAGTTCACTGTTTACTGCAACAGTACAAAGAAACCAGCTCAAGCATTTTATCTATTTAGTCATTTCCTCAACTTGCAATTGTAACGAGAAAGTGGCAATACCTGTGTGTCTGCAGAAAAAAGTCTTGTCTTCTCTAGGGTGGTTGTGCCCGTGTCCACCTTGTAATGTGTATAGACACATCCATGTTTTGCATTGGATCAGCTGTGCATGTCTGAAGTGCATCTCCCAGCTGTGGCTGCTTAGCAAGAAGCTTCTTTTTATTGCTTGGAGTAATCCTGCAGTCTGTGAGCTTGATTCCTTTAGTAGCAAACTGAAAGAAAAGGGGTGTTCCAGGAGTGCCTTGAACAAGTTCCAGCCATTGGAGTGTGCAGTCTGGGACTAGGCCAGGGCAGTCTGAACTGTCAGTGAGTGCCCATTTCTGCTCTCCCTGGATTTTGGTGGCAGTGTGGGTAGCAGGTCCTTGATCCTGCCTGTTCTGCACTATAGGTTGGCTATAACTGAGTTTCCTGTTTACTGAGGTAGATCCAGCTACTATCAGAAACATGTTAGTATTACAGCTCCGTAGGAATTTGAGGGGAAAAAACCCTGAAAACTATTTAGGTAATGAAAGCTATTATTGCATGTCTATATGGAAACTTCATTTCACTTGCAGGAAGTGGTAAATTTAAAAATGAGCAAACTTTTTTGAGCTTGTGAATGTTTGAACTTAGCTTTATGTTCTGATGTCATGTCCTTTGAATATGGGTGGCCTGAAATGGAACTAGTTGCTATGAGTGAGTTTTGTTGCAGTATTTTACTGAATCAAGTGTTCATCTTTACCTTTTTGTGTGAAGAAAACTGAACCTTCTGGGCTTGCCATAACCTTCTAAAGTTGATGTTAAAATGTTTGGGGTTTTTTTATTTGTTTATGGTCAATTAGCTTTTTGAATCATAACAGAATTAGGGTTGTAGTGCTGTGCATCTTACTATAACAAGCCAAAGAGGCCAGGTTAATTCAAAAAGCCAAAAGGTTGTTAAATGATGCAACACAATACAATACCAATACAGTACCAATGAATTTTTTTGAAAAATCATTTACCAGTATCTGGAAATTACTTCATAGAAGGAGAAAAGAAGACTTGAAATGTGTAGTTGAATAGAATGTCAAGTGCATAAATAGGATTGCTGGCATACTGTTCATTTCTCTTACATTTTGGCTTTTGTTTCTGGATCAGTAGTAAACTTTCTTTCTGTGCTTTCCTGGATAAGGTAGAGAATATATTTTAAAGTGTCTTTTTAGTCTAGGAAATAGTCTTCCCTATTTGGGGCTAACCCTATTTTGAGGCAGAGTGGGGGATGGAAAAGAAGGGAGTAAAAGCTTTTCTAGTGTCTCTTTTTTCATTGTGTGTCGTGTTGGAAGCAGTTGGAGAAGATTAGATGAAGCTAAATTTTCCGACTTTAAAGCTTTATAGTTCTTGAAAAAGCTTTGCACTTGCAGGTCTCCCTAGCCAGAAACCAAAGGAACAGCAGCGAAGTGTGCTCCGTCCAGCAGTACTACAGGCACCGCAGCCGAAAGCTTTCTCACAGATGGGTAAATAATGCTTTTGCATTCTAAATACAGTGGAGAGAGAACAAAAATATTGAATTTGTTTAGTGGAGTGGTTTGGTTTTTCAACACCCACCTTGGTTTTTTTAGTTTTCTCCTTTCAAAAAAGAAACATTTTAAATGGTAAGTGTATCTGTATTACATGAGGGATAATATAGTGGAACCTTCAGGTCTTGTGTAAGATGACTGTCTGATGTTGCCAGGCCTGTAACTTTGGTGCAGTCCATGCTTGAGTTTTGTAATAAAAAGACTTTTAAGAGTGTGGTGTAGCAATCTCAAATGACAGTATTGACCATGGTGTAATAAGCTATTACTGGTAATTGATCAACAGTAAAGTACCTACATCAGTGAGAGGTGCCTCTGGGCTTGGGGACCATTTTGCATTTGTATTTTGAGATACAATTTTAATTCTGAATATAGAATTTTAATTCTTAAGTTTGGTCATTCATATAATGCCTATTGTATTGTTATGCAATTTGATACAGCTGATGAAAATAGGCACGATTAAAGTCTCAAAGTTAAAGCAAGAAAACGGTTCAAAGGGTCTATGTCTCCTAAACCCCATGTTTCCCCAGCCTGGTGCTGTTTGTTATGTGGAAGTTTAGTTGAACAGAAACAGGAGTAACTTCAGATAGTGCTGAATTTGGCATAGAACCAAACATTTCTAGCTTGATGTCTTGACATGCCTGCTGGCACAGATTGGACTCTACACAAAACTTAGTATTGAAGTATAAATTTTCAGTGGGAGTTCAGTGTGTGAGCAGGTAGATAAGTCTGAAGACAAGCCCTGCTGGCTGTGAACAGTATTAGATTGGAGCAGGGTGGCTGCTTGAAGTTGTATGTGTTGAAGTCCTTATGTTTGTATAGATTAAATGACTTTTTGCTGACTTGGTTTTCTTCATTTGGAATTTTGATTCTGCTAAGTATTGCTGAATTGTGGTCCTCATGTCTCTTGCAAAATACTATGGGAACCTTTTAGTTTACATTGCAGTGTTTAATTCATTTAAACAAGAAAAATGCATGCAATTTGCATAAGAAAACTTTTATGACAGTCTGAATATATAGAGAGTTTATGTAATTTTTTTCTTTCCCTGTTGCAGTTCTCAGCAGTGGCACCAATGGTGTAAATATCCCTCCAGATTCTGCAGCCACATCAGAATCACCAAGTGATGCAACGCTGAAAAGTTCTGACTCTGAAGATAAGGTGAGTTGGAGAAGGACACTCAAGGTGACAGACCTAAATATTCTGTGAACAGAGTAAAAAGCCAGTGGCAGTGCATGAATTGCTTATAGGAAGTGGACAGTGCAGGTAATGAGGGGCTGAAAAGCTTCATCTAGAGCAGAAGACATCTAAGTGCATCAGAAGCTCTTTATTTGCTATCATGAAAGAAAGGTAATGAAATATTTAATTCCAGTTCTGTGCAGTGTGTCCAGTCCTTTACTTTCCTGCAGATTTTGAGCTAACCATTAGCATCTGAAGGTCTTGACTGATAGCATGAGGAGGATGTTTGGGGATTTTGAGTGTGGGTGGGTTTTTTTGGTAGCTTCATTAGGCAGTTTTAGGTCTCTTTTTCCAGGCAGCAACTGACAGAACAAGAGGACACAGTCTCAGGCTGCTCCAAGGGAAATTTAAGTTGGATATTAGGAAAAAGTTTTTTACTGAGACAATGATAAAGTTCTGGAATCGTCTGCCTGGGGAGGTGGTGGAGTCACCATCCCTGGTTGTGTTTAAAATAAGATTGGATGTAGTACTCAGTGCCATGGTTTAGTTGAGGTGGTGTTAGGGCATGGGTTGGACTTGGTGATCTTGAAGGTCTCTTCCAACCCAGTGATTCTGAATTGTTTGTTTTTTGTTGCGACATTGAGCATAGAAATAGCGTTGCTAATACAAAAGTGTGGAACAGTCAGTGTACTTTGAATTCAACTCTCAATCTTGAATATGCAAGCAGAAACACTTGCAGTGTGAACGGCTTTTTAAGGTTTAGTGAAAGGCTACTGCCACAACTAAGTAGAGATAAATAAATTCAATGCATGAACCAGTATGAAAACTGTGGGACGTGCTTGTAACCCCTCTCTGTATGTCATTAGGGACACCCTTTTTCTACTTTTAACATCCAAAAGTCCTCTTAAGTTTTTTAATCAACTGGCCTTGGAGAAAGTTTTCTGGTAGCAGAAAGCTCTTAAATCTGGTTGCTAAGGATTTCCAGAAGCTCAGTATAAATGGTATGAAGTTACATAACTGAACATTTGCAATTTTACCAAGGATTGTGGTGAGATATTCTATTGTCTTGGTGTTTGTAGTCAATTTTGTCTGCCTGAAGCTTTGTAGCACAGCTAGAAGTCATTTGAGTTCATGCAGTAGTTGTGTTAAATGCTGGAGTCTCTGCAGAATATTAGATGGCTTGATAAGAGTGAAAGATTACTTCTGGAACTGTTTCATATTGGTAATCGTATGTGCAGATCTGTAGCATAGATTTGATGTACCACAGAGAGAGAGCTTTCTTGTGAGGGCAAGTACATGGTATCTTACAGTACTATGTGAGCATGGTCTGCCTTTCTTAGAGCAGATGTAAGTCATGGTCTTATTTTACTGGCAGAAAAGATTTTTCTTTGATATGTCTGTCTTGTGCTTATACAAGGTAGCAGAGTGCAAATGTTTTCAGTCAGGTGGTTGTCATACCCTGATCAGCTCTGTGGCAACTTCTACCTATCTGGTCTCTAGGAAACTACTGGAGCCCTAAGTAACATTGTCCTTAGATGGATACAAGCTGCAGCCTCTGATCCAACCTTTCTCGACTGGTAGGAGAGTCTGGTGGCTGAAAGTCATCAGATGTGCAAGAAAACTTGATAGCATTCAGCCTTTTTGGTAGCAGGGAGATGCTGATCCTTATCCAGAAGGAAGAAGACCTGTTAAGGAAATCCTAGGCTAATGGCTTTTCCTTGTGTTCAACAGAGTGCTCCTTTACCCCTCTGTATCATTCAGTGGTGGAGGACTACTGCCAGTGGTCAACACTGGCTCATTTCTAACTGCAAGCAGAAAAAGAATGTCTATGAGATGCCAGAATTGGAATCTGAAGGCAGATGATACAGCTGGGTTATGCAAAGGTTATGTCCCATAAATACAAAATGGGATTTGTGAAACTCTTGGACCTAATCTAGTGCCATTTTCTTACTGGTATTTTTTGACCTATGTGATGTGTGCAGAAAGTGCCATGGCTGGCACCTGGAGACAACACCACCCTCCATGAGAAACTAAGAGAAGGAATTTGAGATCTGTGTTCAGTGACAGTTCTGTAACCTAACTGGGATCATGGATATAGGAAGCACGCTTGGACAACTGCATTTGGAGTACTGCACTGGGCTTTTTAGGAAATAAAGCAGGAAAGACAGACAGGGATGGGTTCTGCTGTGCTAAAAGAAGCTGTTTGAATGCAGAGGCTTTGTTTTGGGAAGGCACTGAGTTGGTCAGGCCTTTATAGATTAAGATCAGAGGGGAAGCCAACAAGAGGAAGATTAAAATGAACCTTCACTAGACTTGGATTGATCAAGCAGAGAAAGTAACTTCAGCCCCTGAAGAACTAGACCCTTCACAATTACCGGCCTTTGTTCTAAAGGAGAACTTTAGTACTTGGACATCTGATAAATGGCAACATATTCTGGTAGAAATACTCCGGAATACTCCTGGAGATTTTAGGAATAAGTTGATGAGAGTATTTGCATATGCTGGGTAAATTGACATGGGAGGTACTTAGATGTACCTGGTATTCACAGCAAAGAACTGGCTAGAAATACAAAGGTTGAAAGTAGCTGTGATTACATCATCAATGAGATGGAGTGTGAGATCCTTAAGGATGTCTCGGTTTGAAAGACA
>VZRM01000034.1:0-35273 GCA_013397955.1 Grantiella picta | reverse complement strand
TTTTATCATTAATCCAGGACAAATTCCTTCTTGTCTTCTTAATTATAAGAGTTGAAATACCATATAAGCAGGGGAGGTTAATTAGATAAATAAGAAGAGTAGCATACACTTATCGTCATTACTTCTGATTTTACAAATACAAATTCAGAAATGTTCAGGGAGTTAATTTTTCTAATTATGGAACGAAAAATCTTTATTTCTAAGGATATATTGAATTTTTGCATCATTGAATCTCATGGAAGTTCAACATTAGGTTAGAGGACTAATTTTTTTTTCCCCCTCTTAGTTTTTAAAGTTCTGCAATACATATAAAAATACTATGAAATTTAAATAAACAAACCATGCAACCTTTAGCAGTTACCCAACAGATATTTTTTAAAATGTTTTTGACTTAACAGTTACCTATGGAAGCACAAGAGTCTATAGAAATAATTGGTGTGGTTCATTGCTGAAATTTGAATAATTGGTGGGTTCATTGCTGAAATTTGGAGGGTATGGCTTGAACCTTAGCAATAATAAATGAAAATCTTAATACCGCCTCTTTTTTTTTTAAACAAGTACAGATTTTTGCCATCCTTGATAAAAATAGGTGAAATAGGTACTAAAAAATTTAAAGGGAGAAAAAAATTTTTATAATGGGTGGAAAACAGTTGTTGCTTGAAACTTCTGCAAAACATTTTCAAAGTGACAGTAATAGATGGATTTGGGTAAAGTGGAAATAAGTATCTATGAAAAAATATGATTCTCTTAAGAGAAGACAGACAGAAACAGTTTTATTTCTATAATTATTCATTAAAAATGCAGACCCAGTCATTCCATTATTTGAATGGAAAGAAGCAGTAAGAGACATCATTAAGACTTCAGACTGCAGTGTCTCCAGACATTCTGCATGGAGACAGAAACTGCCAAAGGTCAACAGGGTTTTTAGCCACTAAACTGCCATTGTCATAATGACAGAGAAGGATAAAGCTCAAGAGACTGTCTTGGAGAACAAAATAAGTCTATTGTAGACTTTACTTTTGGCATATCTTGAAATATATCAGCCTCTTGAGGAAGCCAGTTACAGTCTTGGGCAGTCACCCTGTTCATTCTTTCTTCATAGTGATGTGTCGGCTGTTTTTTAATTAATAGCCTGAAATGTGCAGAGTTGTTTGGGCACAATTCTAAATAGCAATGTAATCATATGATAGCTTCTTTAGCCCGTTTGGTCTATAGAAGGTAAAGGCCTAATACACTTCATACTGAAATAGATTTCAACAAGTTGCATATTATTTATACAGTTGGTCATAGTTGAATATGTGTCTTTCAGGAAATAAAATATTAAAAATCTATTTGTTTGGTTTTTCACAGCTAAAGCAAAATAATTTGAAATATGATTTAAAATGTCAAAATGAAATACTATAGGGTAGTATTACATTTAAAAATACCTGTTATCGTATTGTGAATTTCTTGTGAATTTCTTACTAAAAATAAGCAGAAATTACACAATTCTAAAAGGTATTTCATTTTCATACTTTGGCATACTCTGACAGAAGAGCTTTTGACCTGTAGAAATTTTATTAGGATTATTTGCTGGGGTCATCTCATGGCAATTACAATTTTATATTTGGTCTGGTATACATCAGGGAGGTGAGAAAATAATATTCTAAAAAAATCAGGGTTTTTTAGAATAATAGGGAATAACTCTAAAATAAAGTAGTTATTAAAATATTTAAAGAATGCAATTAGGTTAAAATGTGTTCAAATAGAATCTAATCTATTTTATTCCTGAAAAGAATGCATAAAGTATGATGTTATTCTAAAATAGTTGAACTAATATGGGCTTCAGTAGTTTCTGACAAACAGATTATCTAAAAGCATGGTTATCCTATGAAGGAAAACATAGATCATAACAGGTAGTTGGTCTTAATTTATCTCATGAGGAAGAAAATTTTCAAAAAGGAATTAAAGATTCTGAAGAATCATGAGCTGAACACCAACCAGATATGTTATTGGAAGGAATCTAGATTGTTTAGAATAAAAAAAGAAAGCTAAGTCAAGGTACAGTTATATTCATATATGTAAGCCTCTGCTAGGAATACCACAAAATAAATTTTTTTCCATGTTTAGTTTTATTGCCACAATGAATGTGAAACACTGAATGACCTGTAGGTTTGACCTTTCTTTATAGATATGATTTATGGAGTAAATGTAAATGTCAATATTTTTATGGAGTTTTCAAGTCGAACATAGAATGTCCAGTAAGATCACTGTACAGCTTTGCCATTAATTACAATTCTTACTTTAACAAGTGAGGAAATCAAATTGCTATCATAATGCTTAAGATAATTTCTTTTCTATTCTATTCTATTCTATTCTATTCTATTCTATTCTATTCTATTCTATCCTATTCTATTTCTATTCTATTCTGTAAAATCATAGAATAGCTGAGGTTGAAAGGAACTTCTGCAGTTTATCTGGTCCAATCTCCTCTCACAAAGCAGTGTCAAGTAGAGCAGGTAGCCCTTCTCAAAGGTGGGCAACAACTGCGAAAAGTTGCACATACAGAACTCCAGCCCATATTCTAAACATCTAACAATAATATGAAGATATTATTGAAGATAGCAGATCAGGAGTACATATGCAGGTCAAAGGAAAAATAATAATCCCATTAACTCTAAAGAAAATGTAGTACCATTCTACTTACTGTTCCTCAAGACAGATTTAATTGGAAATATGCTCTAAAATATCCTGGGAGTTCCCAGGTTAAGTACTTATGCAGCTCATTTATGGAGTTAAAATTCTCAAGCAGGGATTTGCTTCCTAATGACTTTGCTTTACAATCAATGACTGTGTTTCATCAGTGCAGTTGAGACTGCTATTAAGGACAGAAGGAGAATATAATGTTCCTTCTAAATTACCCATGAATTTAATTTAAAACTGCTCTTCACAACCCTTTTACTCTGCTTTCTGCATATAATCTCACATGATGAAACTACAGTAACATTGATACAGGTATTGTGGGGAAAACAAAAATATTTTTTCACTATAAAAGAATTAATTACATTTTTTATATACCAGTATTTAAAATGGCTCTTGATCTTTTCACCTCAGGAAACCATTGTAAGTATAATGCCTAAGTCACTCTAATCAATTACTGTGTATTCTGCAAAGTCCACATTAGTTTTTCTGGGTTTTGAATGCTAAAGCTCTTCTCTCAGCCATCACAGATGCAGCTGCTATTTAATATAAAAGCAGCTGTGCTACACTATTTTCAGTGACTATTTTCTGATCTTGTTCTCTTTCTAGGAAAAGTTACCAACTCTGCTTAAACAGTATGTCACAGGCTTCTGAGAATTGGTGTTGAGAAAACAGATACTTCACAAAGAATATTTTGACATAAGTGTTTCACTGTCATCAAATGTGAAATGTAAAAATACCTTGTGACAGACACATCATCTGCTCACAACTCAAAAGATCATGAAAGTCTCAGAAAAGCTGAGATAAAACAAATTATATTTGCACACATTTAAATATACCATATTTTTTTTAACGCCTCTATCTGGTAAAAAATGTACCACTGTTGCATATTCAATTCAAACTCTACAGAATCAACAGCCAATTAAAGATGACTTGTGAACAAAGTCTGAATCAACATTTCAATATTCAGTCATGGTATTCCAATATTTTCACACAGTTAATCTATTATCAAAATGAACTTTCATCCTTCTCTAATTGCCTGTTGCTCTGATCACATAACATTTTTGCAACATCAACTGCTTTCATGAAAAAGTGACATTAGGAGTGCACTGAACTGCTTCACCCTATTTTAACATAATTATTATGTGTACACCATCAATACACTATGTAAATATTAAGAAATACTGCATAAGTCATCTTTGTACCAGCTTGGAAAACTCTGAAATAAACCTAATTTTAAAAAATGGGAGACACTATTTCTCATGGACATTAAATTGCTCATCTTTTATAACTCTTGGAAGAAGAAGAGATGAGCAGCACACCAGTCTCAGCATTCCAGTAGCCTTGAAATATAAGAAAATTTTTCTTTCAGCTGATTATGTGGGATGGAAAAAATCGCTGCTCTCCATGTTCTTCCACAATTATATAATTTGAATTATTTACTAAAATAGCTTGTGCAATTGCTTATGCCTATATTACCAGCAGATGCTCAGAGCACACTTTGCCTCAAAAATACTCATCATTAAGTGAAAGTTGTGTTCACAGTGGTAAAATTTTGATGCACATAACACAGTTCAGTCCTAAAAGTGTAATGATACTACTAAATATGAACGTAGGCATTTCTGTGTACCTGTCTGTATGTGCACATGCCATGTTGCTGGAATCATGTCCCATGGTTGTGACTTACTTTAACAAGTTTCTTTAAGGTCAATATACAAGCCAAGTGATCATGAATCATCTATAAGACAGTAAATCTCTTGGTTCTGATCATAAAAGGAAAGCAAGAGAGTGCCTGGACGGTACCTCCATCCAGGCTCCTTTTAAAAATAGAAGAGTTCAAGGGAAACCCCAAATATAGTCAAAGAGTTTTATTTTATCATAATTAATAATGTACTTAAAATACATATTCAGCAAATCGCTGTAAGTTCATGAATGGCTAACAGTTCCTAGGTAACCAACTTCATCATGTGAAAGAAACAGCTTTATAGTATTTTTATCTTTAGAAAACAAGATAATTTTTCTTTTCTTGGGGGCATACTGACAAGGTGCTGTCAATGGGAGTGCTGTAGGGAGCCTCTGTGGAAAGACATCATGGTCTGTCTCATTCAAGCCATAGCTGGTTCCAGCTGGCTCCAGGAAACCCATCAAGGACACAGCTGAGCCAGTCAGTTACAGGTAGTGACCTTACAAACACATCTGTGAGAATGGTTAAAATCTGCCACACAGAGAAAGAACAAAAGAGTGAGAGAGACCAGAGGGAATATCAAAGTCAAAACAGGAATGGGAAGACCACAATGCTGGAGAAGATCTCCACATTACAACCCATGGAAGACTTGAATTGTCTGTACCCAACCTGCAGTTGGGTATTTCTGAGGGAACAGCAGAATATAGGCAGGGCACACTGGAGCAGAGGAAGCGTGAGGAGAAAGGAGAGGCAGAGAGGAACTACAGTGTACTGACTTTAAATTCCACCTACTGTTTCTCCCTGAACTACTTGGTGAGGACAATGATGTTTTGGAATGAAGGATTAATGATCAGCTTGAGGGAAGGGGGGAGGAAAGGGGTTGTTTTAAGGTTTTTCTTTTTGTTTCCCACAAGGCAAGCTTATTTATTTTAATTGTCAATAATTTAATTTTCCTCAAGATGAGTCTATTCTGCTAACAGCTATCTCCCTGTCTGGTGAGAGAGGCAACTAGAGGAGGTGCTCCATTAGACCTGCTGTTTGCAAACAGAGAAGCACTAGTGGATGATGTAGAGGTCGGGTGATGTCTTTGGCACAGCAGTCATGAAATGACAGATTTCAGTCCTGGAGGAGTAATGAGGGGATCAGCAGAACTGCCACTTTGGACTTCCAGGGCAAGATTTTGACTTATTTAGGAGACTTTGAGAAAAAGTCCCTTGAGAGGCAGTCCTGGAAGGCAAGGGAGTCCAGGAAGTCTGGATACTCCTTAGAAGGAGCCAAAAAGAGGGTGTGGGAAACTACTAGGCTGTCATTCTGACCTCAGAGCCAGTGAAGGTTATGGAACAGGCGATCTTCAGTGCCGTCATGAAGCACACGTGGGGAAACCAGATGACCAGGGCCAGTCAATATGGTTATACCAAAGGCAGGTTCTTTTGTTGTATGAATAACAAAGAAATCAAAAGAATAAACATTTTTTATCTTAGGATCCTTGAAGAAAAAAATAACTACTAAAGCATATCCTTCTGTCAAGACAATGTTTAATCATTTTGGCTTTTTTTTTACTCTTCCTGGCTTTTGTCCACATATTTCATAATTATCTCAAACATATTTCCCAGTTAAAAAGTCATTAAAATTAACGTTTCCATCAGACTTTCCTTTTGAAAAGTGATGCATTTTATGACATTTTACAGTTTAATAAATGAGAAAAAGTCTACATCACACACATTCAATGCAAAAAACTCAAAATCAAAACAACCAAACCAAACAAAAAACCCAGAAGTTTTATTTCTTCCAATGTCAATGAGTTTTGACCTTGTTCATGGTATTATTTGGGCTTATCTTTATCAAATATACATTTACTTATTTTTATTCTGTTTTTAATCTACTTGATATTAAATTCCCCTGAAAATATCAGCCAAACTACTTTGGAAGACAAATACAACTTTCTCTTCTGAAAACACAAATGTCATTGTCTATGTCTTTTCTTAAAATACCCCTTTAACTAAACATCTGTGATATGTCATGACTGCAATATATTTCTGTATGTTTCTTCTGAAATCTAAGATGATTCATTTAATAAAAGTGACTTTTTATTTCATGTTCTTGTTTCATGACTTACCCATGAATAATCTATTCAGTGCTCAGTCTTCTCATTCTCCTATTATTTTTCCCCCTACTCACACATTCATGAGAGGAAAGAGTTCTAATGAGAGCACAGGATGGCTGAAATAACTAACTCTAGAGAATGAATCTAATGAACTCAACTTCATGTAAGACATGAAAGCTGATTTCGACCTTGAAAATGAGTCTCATCTCCAAAAAACATGTGTTGTACTAGTTTCAAAAGTATTGAAAACAAAGTCAATGTAAATAAAACAGTCAGAATTAAACACAACTTATAGATTAACACCAATTCCTCTCTAAGGCTGAAAAAACCTGAGCTTAAAAGGGCTTCAAACATGAAAAATTGATAAAGATCTGCCAAACAAAGGATAAAAGGGAATTTAGAGATCAAAGAAAATAGGTAAATTAAGTCTTTTGCTTTGACCTCATCACCCCCACAAAGCAAACCATGACTAAAAAAATTAAACAAATTTTCTCAGATTATCATTAATATAATAATTCCTGATGAAATAACAAGTGTTGTCCGGAGGCATAAAAATTGTCAAATTGACTTTTACATGTTTAGTAGATTCCTCAGGTGAGCAGTAATTGTTCCAACAGTCAGGGGTCCTGAATAGAACATTACCATGCTGGTAGAATGATAAGAAAAAAGAAGCAGGAGAAATTAAAGTGTTTATTACATTTGTTGGGTTTTTTTAATACAAATTAAGGAGAAATTGGCCTGTATCTTTACACCTTTTATGTCAAACTCATCGTGGATGATAATCGTGGCAACAGAAAGAACTTAAATTTCTCAACAAAATTTCTCATCATTTATATACTTGTCCAAAAGCGTTAGTTGTTATGTCCAAACCAGTATTTATGAAAGAATGTTGCATAGCATCAAAAAAGGTTTTTTCAATTTCTAAATTATGTAAGACTGTATAATATTTTTATCATAGTCACCAATAAAACAAAAAATCTAATTTGTACTATATTGCCTTTCTGTAAATAAAATAGCCAATAAAGCATTATACTTCAGGGTTCCAGTACTTAAGGAAGTAGTGAAGTCTAGCCAGGATAATAGGTTAAAATTCATCAACAGTTCTTTCCTGAATGCAAAACTCTCTGTTTCAGAATTCATATAGTATATTTATAGTATATGATATCAAAACTAAAGGTCTGAGATTCATTTCATAAAAATAACAAAGCTTATCTCTAATTCTAACATCAGTCATCAAATAATCTTAATGATACTATTTAAATGCTTTAATTTTTATCTATATTCATGGTTTCGTTTATATTGTCATGAAAAACTAAAATTCTGGAAACAACTCCTTGGTTTTATGAATAAATAGGTAATTAATTTCGGTTATAGATGGAGAATTTTCTCCTCCAAAATGCCAGACCTTAGAATTTAATATTTAATTCTGTCTTAGAAAGAAAAAAAATTGCTGAAGTGTGAAGCCAAGTCTAATCCAGTGGCAGCTTTGAGTAATCCCTGAACCCTTTGTTTAAATTAAAGTAAAAATTTCAGGGATGGGTGAGAAAACAAAATAAATGAAAACTAACATTCATTAGCCAAATTGTGAATACAAAATACACTACAAATCTTTTTAATTGGATATGCAGAAAAGTGATTCAAAAGCTAATGTTGACATTAAATGTATTGTATTGTAGATAGTAATTTCAAGAGGAAAAACTCTTTAGACCAACAGCTACTGTCCCAATGTTCAAACTCTCTTTTGTATTAAAAAGGGAATTTAGTGGCAATTAATACAGCACTTTTCATTCCAACAAAAACTTATAGTATAGATCTGAGCTGCTTTTCTCCAGAATGTTGTATCAGCATAAATTTAGAGTTTGAAATTCCAAAAATGGTAATTTTTAGACCTAAGTATGAATTTATGTGTAGTTGAATAATTAATTCAAGTGACTGATTAAAATCTCTGTATCCAAATTTGTCTATGTAATAAGAACGGTTTTGTGAATATCTTAATGCATGAGATACACTCACCAGCTTGTTTCAGTCACATTTATACTCCAATGCCTTATCATATTCATACAGAGATATAGACACACACTCACCTCCCAAATTTCCTAGCTTTTAAACTCTGTATGTAGTTACTGAAAGACAAGGAGACAGCATTTGAATGTGTAAGTTGCTTTGTTAGCTTGATCCTTTTGAAGTGAGTTTGCCAGAAAAGCTCTCTTTTAAAGGTACAATGTCAGGCATTGACCATGAGGGACTAGCAAGCTATACTGTAAATATTTTTAGGCTAATTCAAATCTTTTCACTGAATTAAGTTTTGTCTTTCACATGGATGAGAAAGGAGTTGGGTAACAGTTTTTGATTTTACTAGGCTTATTTGATTAGAAATACCTCATGATCAGACTGCAGCACAAAAATGTGACGAAGCAAGACAAATAGAAATAGAGAAAATAAAGAGAGAAATAATCACCATGTAACCAGAACACTAAGCTGCAAGCTGAAACAAGGTAAGAAGCTGAGTCAATACAGCTGATGTGAATTGATATTTCTGAAGATCAGTCCTTGGGATTTTGGTTGTTGTAATTCTATATGTGGTCCATATGGAGGCTTTACTGATTCTTCGATCTGCATTTTTACCCTAGTGGATAGCTAGCTTTATCCTGAGTACAGTATGATCTTCAGTTCATGGCAGTGATTTTAGAATGAACACCATCTCTGTAGCTCAAAGTCATTTTAATAAAAAGGAGTAATATAAAAGTCCAACTCAGAACCTTCTGTTATTTTAAGCACTTACATATCTTAGTAATTAATACTGAGACAGCTAGACTAAAAGATAAAAACAGAAAAAAAAATCCAGAACCCAAAACTAAACAAACCCAACAAATCAAAACAGAAAACCACTCCAGACATCAAAGACCTCTTTTTATTTTAAATACATTTCTGAGAAATGTAAATACATTAAGCTATTAGGCTTTTCCAGAAAATATAAGTATTCTAATACTGCATAAAGGTTGTAAACAATTAATCCAAAGCTGGGCAGTTCTGAAACTACAGATCTGAAAAAATGACCAAATCTGAAAGATGATGAATCGTAATCCCTCTGAGTATCACTAAACATATTTGATCTAGAAGGCTCTCCAAATGCTTTCTATTATAGCCATCTTCATATTAAATAATTAGTCTAATACCATTGTCCTGAATGTTAGGGTTAGAAAAGATGTTTAAGATCTTTGAGTCCACCCATTAATTCGGCACTGCAAAATCCACTATTAAACTATGTCCATGAGTGCCACAGCTGCACATATGTTAAACACCTCCTTTATATTTCTTCCATTTTTTAGGAAAAAGGAAAATTTCTTCTGTTTTGTCTCTCTTCCTGTAATATGCAGCCAGGTCATATGGATTTGTACTTCGTCACAAAACTTCCCAGTACTAGCAAATGAAAAGAGCTAGGGCTCAAAGTACTGATGTACAAGACTAAATATTTATTCATGCACATGAAGTGTCCCAGCAGTATTGAGGCATCCTGAATGTGGTTTTACATAAGGGTCAAATAACCTTCAAAGTGTGATTTGATTAATAAGTAACACCACATTATCAATTACAGGTTATAGTAAAAATCTGAGAGTAGTTATATTTTTTCAGAATTTTCCCCACTTGTTTAGTGATTCAGGTGTCCCAAAACACGAAGTTTTCATAATTACTTATCTATGATACCAGAAAATATTGAGTCCTCCACCAAAGAAAAATGTGTTAGAGGGACTGGGATACTGGTGTTGTCTGTCGAAGGGTGTCTTTATCCTTCACAGATAGCTCTAAGCTTCCAAGAAGAAAAGTCCTTATTTCATGGACTAGGCTGGTATTTTTTTTTTCTTTAATCATGATAAATACCTAAGTCTTCAGTAAATCCCACTAGCTCATTACCTTACATTACACTGTAATAGCCTTCCATAATCTAAGGACTGATTGATATAATGGGTAAGGAAGGAATTTTCTTAATTTGCAACCACAGAAGTTGCTGTAGTGTTTACGATGTTATAATGTTTATAACTGGAAAATTTATTTTGAAGAAAGACTACTGTTCTTGACTGCTACCTCAAACTGCCCAAAACTCTCAGACTTCAGGTAGGAGTCTGTCTGTTTCAGTGTCACTTGTGTATGGTTAGACAGCTTTCTGCTCAAGGAAGCTCAGGGGTGTCTGTTGCTCCTTGATTTACATAAAGAGATCTGCACCTCATTAGTAAAGATCATCTACTTGAAAACAAAACTTGCCAGATCTGGATACAAAATGATGAAAATTATGCCAATGTATATGCATGATCATGCAATGTGCTTGAACTAATCAGTCATAGCTGCATATGAAATGGAACATGAAATAGCCTGGGCTTTGTTAACACTATATGGTAAATTATAATAGCATGAATAAAACAGTTTATGCAAATAAACATTTAATGAAAATAATTATGGTTGAAATCACTACAGTTTTGCAAAGATATAATCATTGGAAAGATGTTTAAGATATTAGCTGAACCAGGAAAGTCTTTCTAGTATGTGTTTCTAATTAAAAGAATATTTACTTTCATCGAATACTGCAAAATTCTGAGTGACTTTTGCATTAAATATAGCTGTTCGTAGTGCAAACAAAGGCTTCTGAATAAATAGTGATCCTTTTTTTTTCAACTTCCTCCCAACTATCAAAGAAAGGAACACTGGCTTTTACTCCTAGGCTACATGGGCTATTTCCGTTCCATTAGCTGCTTTTGAGAAAATGCAGAACTAAGTAAGCTGAATAAGTAAAGTCACTTTCAGAACTGCAAACTCAAATGCCTGTAGCCACTTTTAGAAAGTGCTCCTGCATTGGTTATATTATTGTGCAAATTGCATTGTACATGTCAATCAAATCTGGCACAATACAAGTTTCACACTGAAATACCATTATATACCCTTATATGAACAGAAATATTTAAATCCTGTTTATATAGGTAGAAATAATGTGAATAGAGAATTCTCACTCAGTAGAACCTTCTTCTTACAACTTTTGAGTGAGCTCAGAGCTAGAGACAAGAGTGCAGATGCATAGATGTATCACATCCAATTTACTGGTAGTGGTTTTCGTACCTCTAAAATGTCATTCCTAGTAAAACACTTCTCAGTATTTGTAAGATTATCAAAGAAAAGGCAATGTATTTGCACAGATCACTAGTCAAATTCAGGTCAATATACTTATTCAAAAATTGGCATATTTCTAAATTATCTGAGGAGTATTCATACTACACTTGGTGTCCTATCTCTTAGGGGTTTTGAGGGTTATGTAGTTTTTTTGTTTTTATTTTTTATACTTTTTTCTCTATGATGTTTAAACCCTGATTTTAGGTGGTATAGACTGTTTGTTGTGTGATTGGCTTCACAATCATAATGCTATAACTTGCCTACACAGCATCAGGCATGCTGGCATCAGATGTGACTCACCGTACTTTAAGAGGAAGGAGAGTCTTTGCTTGGAAGATAGCAAGGTTCATTGGCAGAGATCAAAACTAGATGTGATGCGGAAGGGAGAAAATATCAGGCTTGTCCCTGGCAAGCTGTGGGATGATAGAGAAAGGTTAGAGGGACAGGGTGCTGGCATGGGACCTCTTTTGGTGACTATGAAACGTTGTAGCCAGCCTGGGATACACCTGCAGTCTTACAGAGTAAGCGAAAGACCCCCAAAGTAACAGAATCCAACATGGAAACAGTCTGACTGGAAAAAGTGCCAGCACGACTTCAAACGTGTTGTGACACTTCAACTCCAGGTGTGAGGAGAGCAGGACTTCAGGCTGTTCATAGAAGTAGTGAGTAAAGTCCCCTGGGAAAATGTTTTTGCGGATGCTGGACTCCATCAGTGCTGGTCACCTTTTAAGCATCACCTCCTAAGGACATAGAAGCAGGCAATTCCAAAATGTTGGAAATAAGCAGACAAGGCAGAAGGCCATCTTGGTTGAACAGGAATCCTCGCTTTGAAATAAGGAAAGAAAGGAAGATTTATGCCCAGTGAAAGTAAGGTCAGGTGGCATGAGAAGAATACCAAGGGAGACTGCAAGAAAGGAGGAGAGGGACTATTTACAAGGGTGTATAGTGATAGGACAAGGGTGAATGTCCTCAAACTGAAAGAGAGTTGGTTTAGATCAGATATTGGGAAGAAATTCTCTCCTGAGGGAGTGGTGAGGCACTGGAACAAGTTGCCCAGACAAGCAGTGGGTGACCCCTCCCTGGAAGAATTCAAGGCCAGGGTAGGTGCAGCTGGGAGTAACTTGGTCTAATAGAAGGTGTTTGTGACCACTACAGGAGAATTAGAACTAGATGATCATTAAGGCCCTTTCCAACCCAAGCAATCCTATAATTCTATGATCTTATGAATTTTCCCTTTAACCAAAATTCTGCTTTTTTTTTTCTTGCAATATTAGTTTTTATAATGTTGTTGTATTTTCCATAATGCTAATGTTGTCATTATTTTTACTACTTTTAAATCAGAGTCTAAAAGTTTTTCCGGTTTAAGAAGCAGTAATAAAAATCAGCTCAGAAGATACACCACTTATAGTATGATAAGAGAAGTATTAGAACAAAGGCTTTTTTTTGTTTTCAGGTTTTCCCCACCCTTTTTTCTTATGGAGACAACATGTTTCTTTTTTCTTTTTTTTAAAACTTAGTCAAAACACTATGTTAACTTAGAGTCAGTATGCCATGTTTAATACCTGCATATGTGGTGTTTATGAAGTTAATGGAAGAGGTCTAAATGGTCTAGTGCATTAGACGACTGTTGATGTACAATCTTTCTGTACTGTTCAGTACAGGTGAGATCTTTACATAAAATCATAGCCAAATAAATTTTCTATTGAGCTACAATTTATATTCGTACGTATAATACTGTGATTCTAAGCATACTCGTCTGTGAACAGCAATCAGCTAATATCATCTACATTATTTGACAGCTCATATAAAATTTTTCATGTGGACAAGCACCCTAGTCACAGTGAAGGACCACAGCAGAATCATAAATTTAGTTTAACAGTGACCTCTGCAATGTGTGACAATCTGCTCCATCAAAACAATGCATGAAATCAGATTTCAAGTCTTCCAATTTTCATGTGTCAGGTTGGGTTCCCTCCTCCAAGCCTCACCAAGTCAAAAATTACATCACTGTACCTTTCTTCTCATTTACACCATGTCCTAAGTTTTCACATGAGAAATATGAAAGACAGAACAGATTGTTCAGTGTGTGAAATCCTGTGTCAATAGTATTTCCACTACTTGATTCTAGACTTGTTTTCCTGACTTCAGGCTGACACAGAAAATGTAGTTTTGCAAGGGACACATGCCTTCTCTTCTCGAAAAGCATACTGTTCCCCTTTTCTCTTGAAAGTCAAAATTAGCATAATCTTGTTTATGTTTCTGAAAACTTACCAAGTACACAGTATTTAGTGTCAACAACTGTAAAACTACCACTCCACGATGATTACTGTTTTTCTCTCTTCACAGTTATGACTTTACACTCTGTGTATGAGCCTTTGCTTCATTTAGTCTTGTAAATGGATCAAAAAAATTGGTCTAGCATTTGCTGTTAAAGGTAATAATCATCTCTCTGGAAGGCTGAGGCAATTTGTAGAATGAAATGTCTCAGGCTTATTAGTTCTAACAAGAGAAAATTATCAGGACAGATTTCTTTCCATACTTCTCTTTTAGATCCTGAATTAAATCTTAGATTTAATATTGTTCTTATTTGGAAACATGAAAAGTTGACATTTGCCTGGACTGTTCAGAAAAGATATTTTTATGTCAAGTACAGATAATCACATAAACTGCAGCATTTTAGAACAAGATGAAATTTATTGCCTGGTTCTTTATGCCTTATAAAAATTTTGTTTCAGATGTTCAACTCTGCAGGACACTCAGATTTCTAAAACTACCTAAATAATCAGGAATGCATAAAGAAAAGAGTCACTCTGGTTTGTTTGGAAGAAAGACGAGCATACCATCAATTAGGAGGGTAGCAATAGAAATTATAAAAGTTGCATGTTAATTACTACTCACATACTGCAGGCTTACACTTTCCTGTAAGATGCATGCTGAGGCAAATTATTTGTTTTGGTCTTTGAAATAAGTAGTTGCCAACATACTCCTTCTTCTACCTGGCAAACTGTATGTATGATTTTCACTTTTACAGTTATTTAATCTATTTGTTAAATTGGATACCTTGATTATAAGTATAAAATTATATTAAAACTCCAACAAACCTCACAATATTTCCCTTCACCCTTTTAAAAATGTCTTTGAAATTTTGTTATTGTATGAATGTAACAAGATTTTAATGAGTGAAATGTTTGAAATGTACGAAAACTAATGTACTAAGAGACGTCTCAAACCCTGAGCTCTAGTGAATTAGAAACAGATTGAGGGTGCATTCTACCATCATAATCCTCAATCTAATAGTACTGTTAATTTGTTATCTCTTCTGGGCTAGTCATCTTAACAGTAACTCAGATATTGATGAACTTGCTTTCATTTTTCTATTTCTTTGTTGTAATTTGGTGTATATCAAAGACAAATTGAATATGAGTGCCCTGGCAGCCAGGAAGGCCAGCCCTGTGCTGGGGTCCATCAGGCACAGCATGGGCAGCTGGGCAAGGGAGGGGATTGTCCTGCTCTGCTCTGCACTGGCGCAGCCTCACCTCCAGTGTTCTGAATAGTAGGAGGGGCCTGAATATAAAAAGGATATAAAGTTACTAGAGTGTGTCCAGAGAAGGGTGACCAAGATGGTGAGAGGTCTTGAGGGCAAAAGTTTATAAGGAGGTGCTGAGGTCACTTGGTCTGTTCATCTGGAAGAAGAGAAGGCTGAGGGATGATCTTATCACAGTCTACCCGTTCTTCAGTGTATGATTCTGAAATTAATTGGGTTACTATTCTTTTCCCTGTCTATACAGGTACCTTGTTTTAAAGTTTATACTGTGAGTTCTAAAGGGAATTCTTCATTCTTTTGGGTGTGTCATTGCAATATTTTCATGCAGTTTGAGAATACTAACAAAACTTCTTGGCTCTTTTTAATTAATGGAAACCATATTATTACTGTGAAAACTGTGAATATGTCTGCCACTTTTTCACTATGCTGAGTCCAAGGCTAGTTGTTTTTATGCCCAGTTCTAAGCAGAGAGCTATTCACTAAAATTGCATATTACTTAAACTGGCTTTGTAAATCCAGAAAAGACAACCTAAGAAAAAGTTAAAAAGTAGATTACGTGTGTTACTGTTAGTAGATAAGAGTATGAAATTAGAGATTTTTTCTTATTTGGTTGTAAAGCAACAAGGTTTCATTAACAATTACACTTTCCTGTGTAGTGCCTTTCAAATAGGAGGATTCCAACACCAATATCCAGACTGACTGTCAAACAGGTAGTAACATTATAGGTACTCTATACAGCTTGATCACACAATTGTTGATATGCAGTGGTAAAGAGGTGGAAGGTGCATGAGATTTTCTTCACATCGGTTCATCCCTCATGCACTGTAAGAACAAGACTTCCTCTGCCTCCTGGCTTTTTTCCATGCTGTTTGCCTTTCCACACATATTCTCTCTCTCTGCTGTACTCCAATATTTCTTAATAATCTTTCTCTTCAAACCTGTCCTATACTAGGGTTCTTCTTGTTCCAAGAAGCAAGGTGTGATGTAAAAATATATCTGAAGAGAAAAACTCAATGTTCCTACAGAACCAAAACATTTAATAATTTTAACATCAAAATAAAACATGTATTGATTTCTTCTTTGCCAGTTTCTAGTAAGTTAATGTCATTGTTCTATTTTTGGAACTTTACTGGAATGCTCTGGACATGCACAGGTGCTACATCGTAAGAAAAAATAAAAATGGTGGAAAAAATATATTGACTATGAAAAAAAGTCAGGTTTTCAAATAGGATTTGTCTTGTACCGTTTTATTACTGTTTTAGGAAAAAAGAATTTAGACGAGTTTAATACTGTTTTATGCTTAGAACTTTTTTAGATTTTCTCTCAAGTCATTATAAATAAGCATGAGCTTATCATCTTAAACGGAATTCAAATGTTTCAATAAATATTAAAAAAAAAAAATAGCTAAACGTGTGTACAGAATGCTAAAGGGCACACTGAAGCTCCATCTTTTTACAATAAGCACCTGCAGGTTATTGATGGATTTCCTTCTGCTTTTGAAGCGGAAGGGAAAAGTGTGTCTTTATGGTGCTCATTCCAGGAATGAAAGGTACAGCTTTAAGATTGCAGAGTAGATTTTTCACAGCAGTATACTTCATGTATGTTTAAAACATGATATTTTAAAATACACCCATTTCTCCCATTGAAGAAATCCTCTTTAGTGAGAAAACAAATTTAAGGACATAATGGGGTGGAAAGTAGGAGGGACAGCCAGATCAACCATTAAGAATTAGATTAATTCCAGAATTGCTTCCTAGCTACTTAAATTATTTCATGCTCCTCGGAAAGATAAGATTTATTTTATCCCTAAACAATTTTTAAATTCTTCAAAATACGGAACTGTTCCAACAACAAGGAAAACAGTGACTGAAGGATCTGTACTTTAGCTAATATAGCTACTTATGGCTCAAAAAATGTAATTCCCTTGAGAATTGTTTGGTAATATTATAGGCCATTTATGGCTTTGGTTCCCCTATAGCATAATAGTCCTTTCATGGGAAGAAAAAAAATCCTTTTATTGCTTCACTCCAGTGTCTCATATTTCTTTCTTCTATTCATTTTAAAACCCCTTTTTGGGCTATATACAAGCCTCAGGTGAATTGTTTGGCCTTCTAAAAATGCAATCTTTCTTCTGATTCAGTTTCATGTGCTTACTCTCAATGAAAATCTTAACACTCTTTTCCTATTCAGTTTAAGGTTATGTAAAATTTTTCAAAATGTTTTCCTACTCGATTTAAGTTTCATAAAGATATATTTTGAAAACCTTTCAATTATGTTTATTTCATATTCAGTCTGGGACCTCATATGCAGTCATATTCATTCAAGGACCTTCCCACCCTTCTCAGACTGTGGGCCCAGCACAGCACACAGGTCTCAGGGCGAGGCCGCAGCACGGCTGGATCCAGCGGGATGATCCTGTCCATTGGCCGGCTGCTGCTGCTGTGTCTGATGCAGCCCGGGATGGGCTTTGCCCTCCTGGCTGCCCGGGCACACTCTGCTGACCACACTGAGCTGCTGCTGACCAGCACCCCCAGACCCCTTTCTGCAGGGCTGCTCTCCACACACTCCTCTCCCAGCTTGTACTTGTGCCTGGTGTTACTCCCAATCCCGGGGGCAAAATCTGGCACATATTGAATTTCATGCCATTGATAATTACCCAATGCTACAGTATATCCAGATCCCTCTGCAAAACCAAGAGAGAGAATGCACCTTCAACAGCACCGCTCAGTTTGGTCTCATCAGCACATTTGCTAATTGTGCATTCAACTTCTGCATCCAAACCATTGATAAACTTGTTGAACAGAACTGTCCCAGAAGCAGAGCCCTGAGGAACACCTCTGGTTACTGCTCACCAGGCAGATGCAACCCCATCCACTACAACCCCTGAAGCCCTCAGCCTTCTGACACACCTGGAAGTACACTGTTCTTCATCCAGCATATTGTGTACCTGCTCATCAGAAAGACTTGTCCAGAAGGACATTGTGAGGGACAGTATCAAAAGCAATACTGAAATCAAGAAAAGCTGCAATGAATGCTTTCCCTTCACCCACTAGGTGAGAGACCTTAGTGTAGAAAGATATCAGCTTAATTAGGCAGAACGTTCCCTTTGTTGAGCCCATACTGCCAGTGCCATTATTCTTGAAATGCCTTTTAGTAGTTCCAACCATGATCCCCTCCCCAGTTTTTCCAGGTACTGAGGTCAGACTAACAGGTCTGTAACTTCCTGGGTCCTCCTTCACATCCCTCTTGTAAACTGAAAAATGCTGGTCAGCTTTCAGTCAGCAAGGACCTCCCCAGATTCCTCAGACCTTTGGTAAATGACCAGGAGGTTCCTGCTATACCATCTACTTTAGTACTCCAGGATGAATCACACAGGCCCCATGGACTTATGAACTGATACAACTTGTCCCTTACAATTTCAGTGTCCACAAAGGCAAAGTCAGTGTCCACAGTTGTGGTCTTCCAACTCAGAGGAAAGGGCAGCTCTAAGTGTATCAGTATTATTAAAGAATGGTACAAAGGAGGCACTAAATGCCTTCACTTTTTTTTGCATTCATTTTTGTTGGATGATCATCTTCATCAGGTATCAGTTCAATATTTTCCTTAGAGCTTCTCTTGCTATTAAAGAATATGAGAGAGAAATGAAATATTTTGACCCAGACAATTTGCATCTCCCCACAGTTCCAAAGGACATCTCATGTCAGTGACCTTTGTGGAAGCAAGTTATGCAGTGCACCAGCAGCATGTGCTAACCACTTGGCAACATTTCTTTGGAAAGGTAATGCACCCCCCACAGTGGGTGATGCGATTTGTCAGTTCCTGGAATACGAAGACAGTATTGCTTCCTCCATCATTTCAGCTGTGGAAAGTGACAGATAAACCGACACAGGAGTTCCAGCAATTCAGAGATAATATGCCCTACTCCCCACCTGTAAAAGCCTGTATTTCGACAGCTGACAACAGGTGTCCTTTTGCTCAACGGAGAGGATAGAAAAGGTACACATGCGGGGTATCCTGTGGCTTTACCTGCAGCCCCACGGAGAGATTATGGGGAAGTGGGATGAACAACCTAACTTGAATTTAGATGCACAGGTGTGAGAATTGCAGGGGAAGATTACTACAAATATTTGGGTTTTTTTTTTTCTAGGCAAGTTGTTGCTCCAGCCTCAAGCAGTTAGTTTTCCAGGCAGAATGGAAGGTCTGATCATACTACTGAATTTTATGCAGAGAAGTTCTAACCCCTTTCTGTAAGACGTTAGCAGGGAATATTGTGATCAGTGTTAAAGGGGTCCTGCCCGGTGGAGGAGAAGGATAACTGGGTTTACTGGACTGTGTGGATTCAATGCCCTGGCACAGTGACCCCACAGGAGCACAAGGCTTTAGTAGACTCTGGTGCACATTGTGCCTTAATGCCATTGAGCTATGTAGGGACAGAATCCTTTTGCATTCCTGGAGAGACAGACGGATCCAAAGAGCTAAATGTACTGGAATCTGAGATTACCCTGACCAGGAATGAGTGGCAAAAGCATCCTATTTTGTCTGGAGCAGAGATTCTGCACATCCTGAGCATAGATTATCTAAGGAGAGAATATTTCATGGACCCAAAAGGGTAATGGTGGGCTTTCCATACAGTTGCCCAGGAGATGGAGTAAATTAAATAGCTGTCTACTTTGTCTGTCTTTCAGACAACCCATTTGTTGTGGGATTGCTGAAGGCTGAAGAACAGCAGGTGCCCATTTTTAAAACAGCAGCGCATCGGGGGCAGTATCACATCAGCCAAAACCTGTAAATCCCATCTATAAACAAATTTGTCACCTGGAAAGCCAAGGAGTGATCAGCAGGACCCCCTCACCCTTTAGCAGTCTCATGTGGCCAGTCTGTGACCCCATATGGAAAGTTTAATGGAGAATGGAAGCTGACAGTAAAGTATTGTGGCCTGAATGATGTCGCTACACCTCTGAGTGCTGCTGTACCAGACATGTTGGAACTTCAATATAAGCTGGAATCAAAGGCAGCCAAGTAGGGCCACCAGTGACATTGCTGACACGCTTTTCTCAATCTCTCCGGCAGCAGAGTACAGGCCAGAGTTTGCTTCCACTTGGAGGGGTGTTCAGTGTACCTGAAGCTGACTGTCCCGGGGGGGAAACACAGCTGTACCATCTGCCATGGACTGAGCCAGACTGAACTGAAAAAAGGTGAAGCTCTGGAACACCTACAATATATCGTTGATATCATTTAATGGGGGGAAAAAAAGACTAGTTTTGCCATAAAGCAGAGTAAGGTAAAGGGACCTGCACAGGAGATCCAGTTTTAAGGAATAAAATGGTAAGATGGCCATTGTCAGATCCTAATGGACATTATTAATAAGATAATAGCAATGTCCCCACCTACTAACAAGAAAGACACACAAGCTTTTTTTAGGGGGTGTATATTTTTTGAGAATTGACTTTCCAGATTACAGTCTGATTGTAAGCCCTCTCAAGTGACCCAGAAGAAGAATGATTTCAAATGGAGCCCTGAGCAGCAGCAAGGCTTTGAGCAAATCTAGCAGGGAATGGTTCATATTGTAGCCAAAGGGCCAGTCCAAACATGGCAAGATATAAATAATGTGCTTTATACTGCACCTGGGGAGAATGGCCCTACCTGAAGCCTTTGTAAAAAAGCACCAGGGGAGACTTAATGTTGACTTCTAGGTTTTTGGAGTTGGGCATACAGAGAATCCAGAATGTGCTATGCTACACCTGAAAAGGAGATAATGACAGTGTATGACGGTGTCCAATCCACATTGGAGGTGATTGACATTGAAGCACAGCTCCTCCTGGCACCCTAGTTACCTCTGTTGGGTTGGATATTCAATGGAAGGATCTCCTCTACATATCATCCAACAAATGCTATATGGAGAAAGTGGGTTGCACTGATCATACAATTGGCTTGGATGGGAAACCCCAGCTGTCCAGAATTCTTAGACTCTCTAATAAAAAGATTTTGAAATGTCATCAAAGGAGAATGTATTGCATGCTGAACAGGTCCCACTATGTCATAAATTACCAGATAATGAGAAGCAATATGCCTTGTTTACTGATGGACCCTGCTGTCTTGTGGGAAAACATGAGAGATGGAAAGCAGCTGTATAGAGTCCCCTGCAACAAGACACAGAAACTGCTGAAGGATGAAGTCAATTAAGTCAGTTTGCAGAGGTGAAAGCCATCCAGTTGGCATTAGACATTGTTGAAGGAGAGAAACAACCAATACTTTATACTGAATCATGGATGGTGGCAAATGTCCTGTGGGGATGGTTGCAACACTGGAAGCAGATTGATGCGGCAGGGTCCAGGAGGGCGGCAGAAGCTGTCCGCCTCCTCGGACCTGGTCCCTGGTCTTCATAATTCCACCGGATCCAGAGCGGGCAGCCCCTGGGATCTTGTGGCGTGGCGCGAGTCTCCCAACCACAGAAATTCTAGCAGGAAATGTAGTGAGACGAAAGAGCGAACTGGACTCCATCTCTGTTCTGCTAGGGAGATTTATTTGGGGTATGGGGAAAAGGGGTGCAGGGAAGGAGAAGGGGGAAATGAGACAGGGCAGGTAGCAGGTGCTAGCAGCGCAGAGATGGAGACCTCTCTCTGACGCAGACACGGGCTTATAAGGAGGCGAGAATGGGCGAGATTTTTCTCCCCTGGAGTCTGTCCCAGGAGATGGAGGGGGAGAATTGACAGGGGGAACACACCAATAGGTTTTCAGGTACAGCAGAGTGGATATTTCAAAATGAACCAATGGCATACAGAGCAGGGAAACAAAGGGAGCACATGGAATCCTAAAAGCTCACATTGCTACAGCAGATAACTGGCAGCAAAGGGGTAAACCCATGTGGGCTGCTGCACTGTGGCAAGATATTGCTGCCCAGGTGGAGAACATGGTCAGGCAAGTACATCACATTGTACATCTTGGCTCGTGTACCCAAGAGTCAGGCCACTGAAGAGTATTGGAACAGCCAGCAGGTGGATCAGGCTGCTAGAATTTGAAGTGGCTTAGGTGGATTTGGTTTGCCAACAAAAGAGAAAGTTATTTCTATCTCATTGGGCCCATGACACCTTGGCCCATGACATCAGGGAAGAGATGCAACATATGGATGGGCTCAGGATTTAGGGGTGAACTTAACCATGGACTGTATAGCACAGGTTTCAAATAAATGTGGAACATCCTCTGTGATCAAGCAGACCAGGTAATCCAAACCTCTGTGAAAAGAAGGACGATGGCTGAAATATAAGTATAGGGAGGGAAGCCTGTCACGTTGACTACATCACACTCCCCCAAATCTGTGTGGCAAGAGCAATGTGCTTACAATGGTGGAAACAATGGCAGGACAGCTGGAAACATCCTGCTCCCCATGGCTCCACATGGCTCCCACTCTCTTGGGCCTGGGAAAGCAAGCCTTATGGTGACACAGTACTCCAGAAGGAATTGAATCAGACAATGGAATTCACTTGCAAAACAACTGCATAGACACTTGGGCCAAAGAACATGGCATTGAGTGGATATATCCTATATATAGTGCACATTCCCTATCGTGCACCAGTCTCTGGAAAGTCCAAATGATGTAATGGATATTAAATACCACACTGAGAGAAATGGCTGGTGGGACTTTCAAACATTGGGATAAACATTTAGCAAAGGCCACTTCATTATTCGAAGGTCTGCCAATAAGGCCGCGTCTGACTGATCAAAATTTTTACATACTGTAGAAGGGGATAAAATTCCTGTAGTGCACATTAAAAATATCCTGGAGAAAACACTCTGCCTCAGCAAAAGGGATTGCTTTTGGTCAAGAACCTGGGTGCACTTGGTGGGTAATGCAGAAAGATAGGGAAATCCAGTATGTGCCTCAAGGGGATTTGATTTTGAGTGAAAATAGGCAATGAGTTAAATTGTATTATGTTAATCTCTAACACTGTGTTATTACCTCTTCTATGCTGGCTACATGTATATCACCTCACTGAAGACCTTAGGGCATCAATCTTAACCAAAGGTGTTATGGGGATCGGAACCTGACATCCTTCTGATTGTTGCACCAATGAAGAATGAATTTTGATAAAACTGAACAAGGGCAGAAATACTGAAATCAGAACGGACTCAAATATGCAGCATGAAACAATCTGGCAGCTCAGTGGTGTTTTATCTCCAGCTGGGCTGAAACCATGACAGTAATAAATGCCAGAAATACAATATATGAAAGAACCGGGGAAAAAAGGATTGTATTATTTTTCCACATTCACAGCTATGGAATTAGAAGGCAGCAGCACTGTAGCTCTAGAGTTCAGGGAATATAGCTATAGCTCGGACACAAGAAAATGGTTTTCCTTTCTTTTCACAAAAGAAACAAAATGTTCCAGTAACCTCTTTGCTTGCATCCATCTTTGTTTACTGCTGTTAGGGAAGAACGGTTATTGACTGTCATTAGAAACACTTTGAGTAACTGGATATAATTGCGATACAATTGAGAAAAAATCCTCATTCTGAAGTCAAGAAAAATATTACTTTTACAAATAGAAAGCATATTTCTCACAAACAAACTTGCTCTTCAGTATTCAAAACGTGTGTCCCCCAAACTCTTGAATAACTAAATAAGGTGTGCATACAAATATGTACGACTAACATCTGATAGCTACTAATGCTTGTAATTTACCAAGTTTAGCAAAAGTAGGAGATTTTATTTCTTAATAGATAAAAAACTCATCCATTGAACTTCCTCAAGAGTCAAAGCTAAAGTTTTCTTGAACAGCAAAAGATGCATAAGGTTTTCAACCCCTGCCAATGAGATGCTACATTGCAGATTCAAAATGGAAGTCTATCAACTAGTTCAGTATTTCACCTTTTGAAATAAGTTGCTGAAGATCTCCAGTAAAAACATGACAGCTAAATAAAAATAACTTATTTAAAAATTTCAGATTGCTTTTGAACAATATAAATTTAAGACTTTCCTCCAATTTTTTTTTTAATAGCAAATCACACTATGTTCTGCTTATGAACACAAATTGTAACAAGACTTTTCTTAAGTAAAACTGTTTATTTTGTTTGGATGCCTTTGCAAGTTACATAGCCAAGCACACTTTTCTTGATGACCATACAAGCATTAATACACAAGTATTAAGATGAGTGAGCATTCAAAAAATTAAGGGTCTACAGATGGGCTGAGGAACCAATGCTTTTTTTTTTTCAAGAGTTCACAAGAGACTGAAAATGAACAGATAATATTAAATTGCTTATATACCTTCTGTCTTTTACCTATCATCACCACCCCTGCTTATATAAATGGGTAACTTACAGTAAATATTGCCCTGTTACTGAGAACTAAGTCAGATAATTGCCAATTAATATAAAAGAAATCAAAGAGAACCAAACATGCCATGATGTCTTTTGAGCTTTGTTTCTGACTACTTAGTCTCTCTACAAGTATAATTTGATTGTTAAATTCGTAGAAGACTTGTTACTTCTATCTTTTAATGCATCAGAACCTAATTATGTTCGTTTTCTCCTGATTCCACATTAACAGATACCATAAAAATATATAATGTCAGATATGACAGCATATGTAACGTAAAGAGTCACAAATATGCCGTCATCATGTTAAAATAAGCATGTTTAGAAAGTGATGTTTACTAGAACATAAAATTTATGTTAAATAGACACATATTTTAACTTCATGACTTGAAGTATTTACTTGAGTTTATCTTGCTCAGAGACATTAAATACCGTGTATCATACATATAACACAATTGAATCCTATCCCAAGGCAAAGATGGAAAAATCAGGAGTGACTTCTTGAAAATCTCTTTCGCAGAGTAAAAGAATAGAGAAGTCCCTAAAAGCATATCTAGATTTACCCTTTTTCACTTATCAACCTAAATATATCTGTAGTCCATAATAATGTTTCAGAGATGTAGAGTTATTGTAAATGGTAAAGCATTCAATACAGATTCCATAGCACTTGCTGTTTACTGAGTGACAATAATGAATTGAATTTAGGTTAGATTTTCAAATGCTCAAATAAAAGTACTATCTAATTCTGAATTCTTCATCCTGAATTTTAATGCAACTAATAATTTATCCTCCTTATTCATTCTGTGTTGATAGTTCATTTTGATGAAGGTGCTGAGGTTAGAAAACATACTCATACATATATTTTGCCATAGCAAATTAAAAGAAGACATTTGAGGAAAAAAATATAGAGGGAAATAGAAAAAGAATGAGTTTCTTTCTACTCTATCAAAAGAAGAATATCGAAGGACCATGAAAAATTGCTGTAAGGTTTTCCATTATATATATATTATACTATTATCTATTTTTTGTTGGTAAGATAACATATCTTGATAATGTAAGATAACTTAGGTATGTAAATGCTTCTTAAATCAAACTAGCATCCTCTACCATTTAATTGATAATATGATCAGAAGAATAAGTATTTGAAATATAGTGACTATATTGGCAAAATAGATACCTAGAAGTTAATTGTGAAAAGCATCAATAATTTTTCAAATTTAAAAAATAACCTTGTTCTTTCTCTCATCCCATTTTTTTCCTCTTATATTAATATAATGAATACAAGGTATGACGTTAGACTAGCTTTTTTTTTTCTTTGGTTTTATTTTTTTTTTGGTTGGTTGGTTGGTTGGTTGGGTTTTTTTAACAGCCATGTGAAACAAAGATTTATTTAAATAAATAGTTTTTCAGATTTCAAGAGAACTGGCAAACTGGCAGAATAATGGTAACAGAAGCAGAAATTCAATGTAAAATGGGAAAAGCATATTCAACAGGCCATCAAGTCACTCACAGTTTCAGAGAGGACCAGAATATGATAGGATAGTAACAATAGCTTTCAATATCATCCTTAAGAGTAGGAAGACCAATTGAAGTGCAAGACAAAGAGATTAGTCCTAAAATCCAGACAGATCCTCCAAATTATTGTTTTTCTTGAGGTAGAAATCATGAAATGGAATTTGGCAGACTACAAACAGTTCCTGTCTGGAAACAGAACTGTCCATGTGATAACTAGTAGATATTATCCATTAGGATTTACTTTCAAATTATCAGATGTCAGCAGGGTTTTCTTATCATGTTATAAAATCTGGACACCTTACCAAGATTTTCCATTGTATAGGCTCATCTTTAACTAGCCAAAGGATTTAGTAGAAAACCATATCATGTGAGGATGATAGGAAGGAATATTTCTGAAATGTCTGTTCAGTAGTCTGATGACATCTCCATTGATCTGGAAGGGAGAAAGCAGTCAGGTGAATAATAACTTCATCTGCTGCAGGATTTCCTTAACATCTTCATTTATTGCATGAATGCATCTTTCTATTAAATTCTGCTATCTCTTTCTCTCACAAAGCAGTAAATACTATACCACCTCTTAAGTTATTGTTTCTAGGGCTAACTCCAGTTAATTCTTGTCATAGATGGATATATTTCAACACTGACTATCTCTAACTAGAACAAAAGTGCCACACCTGAAATGTACATGCCATGTCACTGTAGGCGTTGCAAATAATCTCCGTGTTGCTTTCAGAGTGGAAGTAATATCTTTCCAGGTTTCACGGAAATAATATACTGTTCTTTCTAAGTGAAAAAATTAAATGTGTGTTAAATTGTAGATTTCTCATTAGAATCTTTCCTTATGGAAACATCTTCCTTCTACAATTAAAAAAAAATATATACGCACGAAAACAAAGCAGCAACAACAACAACTAAAGGAAAAACAAGATTTAGTCCATGAATTGTAATGCTTCTCAGTAGTACTTGGAACTCTAGGGCGCAAATTACCAATGGGACAAAGGAAACAGTTCAGGATCATTGGAGTCACTAAAATATCCAAACACCTTTCAATGGCAAAACATATTTTTGAATAACAAATATATGTTTAAAATCATTAAAAGGATTTCACAGAAGTTTCCCAGTCAGATTTCAGAATATCTCTCTCATTATTTCCCTCTCTGTATAGACTCAAGAACCACCTTCACCTTTAAACAAGAGTCAACAACTATTTTTCTTTTTAATGATGTGGAAACAGAAAGAATCAAATCATAGAAATAAGCAGAATTCTTGAAGGACAAGCAGTTTCAGTTCAGCTGTCAACTGAGCAGAATCAAACACAATGGTGTGGGTCTTGTAACTGAGAAAGGTAAGCAACTTCTCACTGAGCTTCAGTCTAACAATGTAAGTTTCCAGGGACTGATGGGTTAAATCCTATCAATGTGGGAAGGAAGAGTTCCTTAATCTAAGGCAATGGAAGTCATTCTGACAGTGCTTTTCAAATGAGGGAATGATGTTATTGTCTTAGAACTTTTGAAGCAATAATTGCACGGTATCATACATTTTGCTTATACTTTTGCTGTAATCAGCTTTTAAAATATTTAATTTATAAGCAACGCTGTATTTCATATATAATAATGAAGATTTATGACTTATGTTTACAAAATGGATTGATAGAGAAAAGGATTATCTTATCACTTAATTTACACTCAGTAAATTATATTACCTTTATGTTCATTAAAGATTCAGTTTTATAGGTTCAAGTTTATGTTTTTCTAATAGATTCTACTTTTGTAATTGCAGAGTATTTTTTTTGAAAGTTCAAAGGAAGGAAATATCTGGTTTCCATCTTTCAGTGAAAAATACAGGATCCTATTCTAAAAGGAGGAATCTAATTTTCGTTATTTCCATTTGTTACTGTATGTTCAAAGGTCTTAGCAATCTGACGATCACTTTGTATTTAAGGGTGATGTGGTCAGAACATCTCTGAGTCACCTTTATTGACTTCCTAAATTATCCCAAGATCTTCCATATATTTTATTGTTTCATTTTTTACTTCCTAAGATCTTTTGTTTGGAGTGCTCTTTGCCTCTGCTGTTGATTATACTTAACCTCTGTGAACAAAAGCAATTGTTCATCCTGGAGCTAACACAGTAACACCCACCAGAACTCTTTTAGAACTAATGATCACTGATTCCTAGAATGCTCTGTTTTATCAAACTTTTTTTCTGATTTTTTTCATTATAGTCACGTTTGGAATGCAGTAAATTTTTAGAATGTAATCTCGCAATAATAAGGACCCCTTAATACTTCTCATTTCTTCTCATCTGTCCTCAGAAATGTGAATGCCTCAGGTGAAAGCCAAATAGCTGCATTTCATTTACATCATAGATACAAATTGATTCTATATTAATACTACAGCACAGAAAAAGATTCATAAACAGATTAGTTCCCAATCCAACGTTGTTCAGACAGTGTGAGTATTCTTAACCTTGCAGGAATTGTAGGTTTAACCTTATGTGATTACGAGAACAATCTTTTTGGTCTCTGTCTTTACTATGCTTACTATATAACTGGTTGGCTTCTAGCAACCCATTTTAAATACAATGTCAGGTGTTGAAAAGCCTTCGTAGCAATATTTGCTATTGCAGATTACATAGATGCAGACAGGACAGAGAATTGATGGAAAAATACTAAAATGGTTTTGTGTGGACACCATATTAACAATTCAGATAACATGCTAAGTATAATATTAATTTATGCAAACAAATTAAGCTGATTATATTTTAACAATTTTTGGGTTTGGGGTGAGGGGTTTGGTTGGTTGGTTTCTAGTGGGGCTTTTGGTTGGTTTGGGTTTTTTGTAACAGTTTTGCCATTGTTTCCTCCCTACTTCTGCTTCATTTTTAGGTTTATCTGGCACATTTTCCTTGCTTTTCTTTAAACTCCTCAATATTTTTCAAACTAATTGTTTTCAAAACAAAGTTCCTAATATGAATAATAGTGGGGTTATACCTATAATATTGGACTCCCCAACTTTTACTGCCTGAAAATGTGGTTAGAAATCAATTAATTCCTATTTATTTGAGAAAAACATGTATTTTTACAGAAATTTGTGATCACATGTTTTTACCTTGCAATTTGTTTATACTTTTTCTGTCCACAGTAGCTACCCTAGGTTGCACTCACCCTTTGGGACTTGCGTACAGTTAAATGAGGCTACTTAAATGTCCTATTTTGCTTTCATTGTTGCAATTTCATTGCTGTGATGATTTCCAGCATCTGTCTGGACTCAACCAGTGTTCAACAATTTTTTGTCTACCACATTTTAATCAAAAGTAACTTTCTAGAACTTCTTTTTAATTCCTTACTTTTTTCCTTCATAATTAATAATAGAGTTATAACAAATGATTCTTGCATGGGTGTACATAGGCAGTATAAGAATGTCAGGGATTCAACTGGCACAAGGTTGCACGTTGAGGAGTAGAATGCAGCAAAGTGAAGACCATACTTTCACACAAGGAGTCAGAAAGGACTATAGTTTCAATATTCATAAATGGCTCCAAGTGTCTGTGGCAGGACATTCCGCCTCCCTTCTCTCTCTCCCTGCTTGGTCACAGAAAATGGATGTCTCAGATTAGGTTGATCGCCTAATCAGGGTCCCCTGGTGGTGTCCGAAAGTCTGAAAAGACACTACCCTGTGGAATGCAGAGAGAATGTGAGAAATTTTTAGTGACCCCCCTCGGCATATTCTTACCCTATAAAATCTCACGAAATCTCAGAAAAGGTAGAAGCTTTTCTACATGGACACTGAGTGTGAGGAAGCCTTCTCCGCTGGGTTGGACATAGCCCTGTGGCAACTTCTTGCAAGACTGAGGGAGGATGCATCCCAGCTCCAAAACTGGATTTTGGTAAGATCATTGGTTTCCTAAATTGTATTATTCCGGCTAACTTACAGGTGACTTTCTTAACTTGCATTTCAGCTGTTTTTATAGTTCAAGCAAGCTTTTCTTAACTTGCAATTTTAACTATTTTTATAGTTCAAGCAAGCATTTATCCCACAATTGCATTTTAGCTATTATAGTTTTGCAATTATGCATTTATTGTGTGTGTATGTATGTCAATATGTTCTATGTTAGCGTGTTAGTTATTTTCTTTGTCTAATAAATGGTATTTTTAGACTAATCGGCCAAATATCAAAGAACCTTGTGAACAGGACTGAGTCTTGGGGAGCTAGCTACCCTAAAGCCTGGCAAACTGCAGAAACTCATAAGGCTTCTGTCTCCCACGCAAGACAGTGTCCTAGGCTCAGATCCCTAAACATCAAACTCCTTCTGTAGACTATTTATCATGTAAGAAATCAAAGTTTTAGCAACAGAGGATGTCTCCTCTACAAGTACCTTTTGTGCCCCTTCTCAAATGACATACCATGAGCAGTGACTTGAATCCCATGAAGGCTTCAGTTTCTACTACAGCAAGGCAAGAAATGACCTCAGGAATAAGTAATGGGCACCCCTGCCAAGTGCCCTCATCAGCCAAGAATGTGAAAATGAGAGAGGTAAGGACCTCTTTCTAAGGTGTAGATGGCAATCTGCAGGGAGGCCACAGAGCTGTTTCATGGTATTACACATCCTAAAAACAGTGCAAAGCAAGCAACTTGTGTGAAATGCTGCTGGATACAAAATTAACAACTGGACAACATACTGGAATTTTCTATGAAAAAAATGAGCCAAGGTTAACAGAATGCTTATAACTCATGTTGACAGGTGCTTATAACTAGTAGCAAATGGTCATCCTTATTTTTTCTATGAAAGTATTTTTGGCTGTCCATGTGCCTTACTGTGCTGTTACTGCATAGAACCTGTTAAGTTGAAGTGGACCACATGGTGCCATGGACCATATTTTTTGACTGGCATCAAAAAAACTGGTGTAAAAAATAGGAAAACTTGCATAAACATTTTTTTCAAAATTATTTATATAACTGAAACCCAGAAGCATTTGGACATCCTGGAATCTAAAGAAAACAAATCACACTAAGGTTATCACACTAAGGTTAAGAAATTATTAATAGATAAAGTCAAATTCTGTTTTATTCCATTAAGGTTGTTGTTCATGTGTGTGTATGTTTATTTTTAGGTTTGGATTAATGGTTTTGTTTTGGGAGTTTTTTTGGGTTTTCGGGCGGTTTTAGTTGTTTATTTGGGGTTTTTTTTGGGTCTTGGGTTTGAGGGTTTTTTGGTGTTTTTTTAAATAATTTCAATAAAAGTTTTAAAAATGTGTCTCTAAATTATCAGTGTCTCTCTTTAATGGATTTGGTTACAGTGTGCTGACAGTAACAGACGATTCCTGAGTAAGCTATAAACTAAGGCAGTAAATCAAGATTAACAGTCCATTATAATGAAAACAATAGAATTAAGGCAAATTTAACAGCTTATTGGATGAGGACAGACCAGTGAACATAACCTTTAGCTAAACTCCAGTACCTTATATGAAATATTTCTATATAAAATACCTATGCACATGAAAAAAAATACATTTTGAAAAGATCCCCATATGTCGTCTTTAAAGTTGGCCCTTTTTCTTCGCCCGAGCAATGCAAGTAACATTTAGTCAGATTAAAATGAAATAAGGAGATTTTATATTCAATCTCTTGTTTCTAGAGATAAGGTTATCTCAGTCTTTCACCTCTTTGTCTTTTCTTAACAACAAACAAAAAGGTGTAGAGAGGTTTTTTTTAGATTATAATATGAAAAATATTGTTTGATAGTCTGTAAATACTAAGAGGAACAAAATAAACAACAACAAAATTATCATCTGTCATTGAAGGTCATCTTATGTTATCCAATAGCTCCTATATTACTTTTCCTTACAGTGTTTCATAGATATATAAAAGTTAAGAATATTTTGACATTTAACAAAGAAATTATTACAAATTTCCAGATAATAGATGCTGCTAAAATTAGCTTTGCCTGTTGCATGTGTTCAATGCACACAGAGAGGTTTCCCAAGCTGGTCATGAAAGACCACAATGATAGGAAGGCACCACTGGGAGTAATACCTGTCTCTACAAATTGCATGGTATTTGTGCTAAACTAGTGAGACATGAGTAGAAGTTACAGGGATGTGGGGTGAATGTGATTGATGTTTCTCTTATAAGCATAAACAGGACAAAGTTGTTGCTTAAAGCCATAAATTTAATGTCCCTAATCCATCCATCATCCAATGGAAAAATAAGTAGCACCTGACAAAAGGGACAGTGTGGACTCAGTGAGCCTAGCACTTATCCTCAGACCAGCAGAGAAATATGCTTTGAGCATTTCTTATCTGAGCAGCAGGTATGATTCCACGACTCTTGATTACAAAACCTAAATTTCCCTAATTCTAACTCTCACTAACCATTTTTTCCAATTTTTCCCCGTATGTTTCAAGTTACTTTGTTTCATTGCTCTGACTTTGGTTATTTTGCTTTTTTTTGTTGTTGTTGTTTTAAAAGTTCAGTATTGCTTTGGAAACCAACATTTGGTTTGATCCAGTTTGTTAACCTTTAACATTTTTTTGAAAGAAGGAATATTAAAAATTCATTAATTTTTCCTCTTTGTGAATGTGTTTTTATTTTTCTCTGATTAGATGATTATGAACATTTATCTGTATTTTTTTATACATTATTTCAGTATTTTATTTTATTGTGTTTTTCAGTTTCCTCTGATAGACTCACATTGTGACAGCCAAATAAATCCTTGAAATAGAGTATGGCTCATAAGTGATGGGCAAGGATGGAGCTCCAGCAATAATGTAGAGAGTGATAGGCCATTCCAGTTGCAAAGGAACTCACCTTGATCTCAAGACAAGGGGAACACAGGTCACAAAAAGGCCCATGTTTTAGATAAATAGAGCTGAACTGGTGGTGTAAATGTGTGTCCCTGATTTCATTAAAAGTATAACTCCTGAGTTTAGCCAGATCAGCACCTGGAGAGTGAACAGCTGCTCAGCCAAACCCAGACTGCAAAAACCAGGCACCCAGCAAATGAACTTTAAGAGAGCAACAGACCTGGGCTGGTATCAGCCCTTCTATTCCTTCACACTGAGGACACTGAGCATCATGACAGAGAACATATGATCGAGACTGGTAATAAAAATCACATTAAATTGTGATTGAACTGCATATTGCAACTGCCGCATTTTGCTATAACCTACCTTTGTTTTGAGATTTCAGTAGATTTTTAATCACTCTAAGTGAAAAAGTAAGTGTGATATCAACTGTCTTTAAATAGCTAAATTTGATATTAAACTTTATGCCCTCCATGTCCAAAAAATATCTAAAAAACATGATCAGAAGCTTTTGGACTCTCACACATATTAAATGCATTCAGAAAGTTGATCAATCTTATGGCACAATACTGCATTATCTAACAGACTGGAATGTTGTCATGAAGGGCTATGTGCTGTTAAGGAGAGACAGACCAGAAAGCTATAGTGGTGGAGCTGTCCTCGGAGTGAGGCAAAACTTGGAATATATCAAGCTGTCTTGGGTGAATGATGAGTGAGTTGAGAGCTTACAGGTTAGGATAAAAGGGCACACTAGTGGGGGTGACACTGTTGTGGATGTTTGCTACAGGTTGCCTGAGCAAGAGGAGGAAGCTGATGAGGTCTTCTACAGGCAGCTTAAGCAGCCTCAAAGTCTCAGGCCCTGGTTCTTGTGGGGGATTCTAACTACCCTAAAATTTGCTAGAGACGCAACAGAGAAGCACAAACAGTCCAGGAGGTCCCTGGAAAGCAATGATGACAGCTCTCTGATGCAGGCAGTGAAGAATGTGATGAGACATAGTGTGGTCCCAGATTTTACACTAACACACAGGGAAAGCCTTGTTGGAGATGAGAGACTGGCAGCAGCCTTGGCTGCAGTGACCATGACATTGTACATTTCAGTATCAGATAAGGGGGAAGCAGGCAGCAAGGGTGATCACAACCATGAACTTCAGGAGAGCTATCTTTAGGCTCTTCAAGGATCTTTTTTTAAGAGTACCATGGGAACAAGTTCTACTGGGAAGAGAGGTCCAGGAGACCTCATTGATATTCAAGGATGACTTCCTCCAGGCCCACAAATGATGCCTTCTATGATGGAACAACTACATGTGGAGACAAAGGGAGAGCACTGGATATTGTCTGCCTTGACTTCAGTAAGTATTTTAATACTGTTTTTTAAAACACCCTCGCAGGTAAACTCAGGAAGTGTGGACTAGATAAGTGGACAGTGAGGTGGATTAAGAATTGGCTGAATGGCAGATCCTAGAAGGTTATAATGAGTGTCACAGGCTCTACTTAGTAGTCTGTCACTGCTGGTGTCCCCCAAGTGGGACTGGGTCTAGTCTTGTTTAAGTTATTTTTCAGTGACTTGGAAAAAGGCAGGAGCAGGGGCGAATACCCCAGTGGGCTCTGCAGCACTTCAGAAGGATTTCAACAGGGTGGAGAGATGGACAGAGAGGAATTTTCTGAAATTCAACAAGGGCAAAACCAGGGTTCTGCCCTGGGGAGGAATAACCCCAGGCACCAGCACAGGTGGGAAGCAGCTCCGTAAAGAAGGACCTGGGGTCCTGGTGGACAACAAGCTGTCCATGAGCCAGCAGTGTGCCCTGGTGGCCAAGAAACCCAATGGTGTCCTGGGGTGCATTAGGAAGAGCATTGCCAGCAGCTTGAGGGAGATGGTTCTGCCCCTCTACTGTGCCCTGGTGAGGCACATCTGGAGTGCTGCATCTAGTTCTGGGCTCTTCAGTAGAAGAGAGACGTGGAGCTTCTTAAGGGAGTCCAGTGGAGTGTTCCAAAGATGTTGAAGGGACTGGAGCATCTCTCTGCTGAGGAAAGGCTGAGGGAGCTGGGCCTGTTCAGCCTTGACAAGAGACAACTGAGAGGGAACCTGTCAGAGACAGAAATGTTATGTTTCATGGCTTAAAAATTGTTATGAAGAACTTTTGCCCATTATCGCAAAACTGCATAAAGAAGCTGCCACAACGGAAGCCCACTCCTTCCTGAAGATACCTCCTAAGGGGAACTTTGGACTGTGAGTTAAGCTGCTGTAGCAACGCGATTTCCAGATGTCCATGTGGCTTCCCTTTTCTCCCCTGCTCTGTATGCTATTGGTTCATTTTGAAATATCCATTCTGCTGTACCTGAAACCTATTGGTGTGTACCCTTTGACAATCTTCTCTTCAGACTCCCTGGGAATGGCTCCAGGGGAGACAGTTCCGCCCCCTTCCTTTTCCTTAAGAGCTGATGTCTGCGTCAGTTCGAGGTCTCATCTCTGA
>VZRM01000032.1:30843-44612 GCA_013397955.1 Grantiella picta | reverse complement strand
CTGGTGATTCTATGATTCTGTGAGAAGAATTATTTAAAACCAAACTTTTTAATCTTACTTGTGGAAGTTATGTTGCTCTGCCAGCCCTCTGCTGTGCTGCCACAAGTGACATTGGGCTTCCCTTGTTTTGCTTGCCTATGGGTTTACATATGCACACCAACCTATAACCATAAAAGATCGGATATGCTAACCTCTTTTCACGGGAGTAACTACTAAAGTGAAATAGGAGAAAATGTATGGTACTATTTCTGTCGAAGCAGGCATAAGTTAAATTAGTCTTCTATGGTTCATGGTCTCAATGCTAGCATTTAGTGGAGTGATGAATTTCAGCCTCTCTGGAGAAGGCACTTGATTCAGCTGATTTTGCTAGTAGTGTTTTTAGGGAATCATTTAGCAAGGATTGGAGAAAAGAAGAATGTGTTTGTTAGTCTTTCCAACATAGAAAGTTTATGCTCATACTGTGAGCCAGGCAAAAAGGAAGAGAGCGAGAGAGAGAGGATACGGATTTCCATGAGTCATGGGAGATGAAAGATCAGAGGTAAGCATGCACAGAGGAAAGCATCCCCATGGTACTGTAACACAGTGTCAACTTTTGACTGTTAATTCATCTGATGGAGTCAAGGCATTGAGGAGCAAACCTAGCCATCCCTGTAGTCTTTGAGCTTTTTCCTATTTAATACTCTTTTGAGTGAATTCCCTTAACCATCCCCACTTCCTAAGCACCAAGAAAGTAGAATATCCCAGATTAATGATTCCCAGAATGTTCCAGTCAGTTTGACAAGGTAAGTGAGTATCTTTGGTTTTGGAGTGTATTTGCATGTCTAATTTTTTTTTTTCTAAATTGTGATTCTTGTCAACGACAAGGATCTCACACAGAAAATCCAATGGTACAGAATTTGATGCACTGTGACCTGATACTTAATAGATACAGGTACTAAAAGCAAGACTCATAATGATGAAATAATATTAATATTAGGGCTCTTCAAACAAAGAGTTCAGTAAGTAGTTTTATCAAAGCGACCTTAGAGATTTTTTCTTCTTTCAAACCATCAGTTAAAATACAGTACCAAAGGGAGTAAATGCCATTTTCCTCTTCCTTTAAATGCAACTGAGGCACAGGTATGATGTGTCTTGGTCAACATCATAGAGCCTGCCGTTAGTAGAACAATAGATAAGAGGGAAATCCTACTTGTTGTTCTTCTTGTTCCTCTTCCACCTGACAAGGACAGTCCATGTCTTCTGTACACAGTCACAGCTCATTGATGTTCGTACTGGGGAATACTAGAAGTCATTGCCTCACAAGTGTGTCTTAACTTGGCAGCCGAATGGATGTGCAATGCCTGCCTACTTGCTCCTAAGAGTCAACTCAGGAGAGGAAAGAAGGGAGAAGTCCAGAATAGACCCTTCTTCCAAGCAATCTAAGTTGAGGCTGGGGACTGTTCAAATGAAGATCAGTCCTGACAAACAGTCGGTGTTGCAGCTCATTTTTAAAAATGAGTAGGGTCTGAGGGAGATTTCTTTGTGTTTGCTGTTTCTGTTGGATTTCAGTTCAAGATATTAGGAACTGCATCGTAAGGGCAGTGTACCTTCGGAGATTTCTTCCATGTGTGACCAGAATGGAAATTGATCTTCCAGTTACATATTCAGTTAAAGCTGAAACTTGAGCTGGATTTGGAGAGACTCTTTAACGAAGTACATGTTGCTCTGGACATTTCAGAGGTTAATATTTCACTTTTCCGTGTTCTCACATTTTCAGTAAGGATTATTGGCCTGGCGCAGAGGAACTGCACTCCACAGTCTGGTCAGGGGTATTTGTGTGCTGCCAGTGCTGCAGCTTTGCTTTAGCTAGGGGGTTATTCAAAGCCTCTGTTCCCTAAGTGGCTTAGGCCTTGCCTACTCTACCAAAGTGAGGTTTCTGATAGCATTATTGCCTTGCTTCATGGATGACACAGAGAAGAACTTGGTCACTTGGCCTGTACGCATCCATAACAAGAGTTTTGCTGGCATAGTGACATTGGATATGGGTTTGTTGCAAAATAATGTAAGATAACCTCAGTTATTGATCAATCTCTTTCATCAAATGTTGTGGACACATAGAAAAGTGGAAGAACAATGTACTCATGACATGTCTGTAGAAAGTTTACTCATGACCTTATATATCCATAAAAAGGACAAGCAAGAAAACAATTTTAATTTGCTTCATTAAATTAATCTTTAGTGAAGGGAGTATGAAAATGAAGTGCTATAATTATTTTTCGATTAGTAAAAGATGGGAGATCCAAAGACGGGAACTGAGTTTAGCTTTGGGACAGGAGATGGAGGAGATGTTATTTTATCAACTGTGTACTGAAAAAACTCTAGGCTCCTAAAATTCTTTCTTTAATGCAATTCATATAGCAAAGGCTGTAAAATGCTACAACCATAATGAATCTAGAAGTAAAACCCTGGGTTTGTTTTTTTCATAGCTCTATCCACAAATTAAAAAAAATATAGGTACTTGTTAAGATCACATCTATTACAATATAGTATCTTGTTCTCTGGAACTCTTATCAGTTGGCAGACAGCACCTTGTAGGCATTTGAGGTCAGCCTGAGTGCACACATTTTCTTGGCGATTAATTAAAAGAATAATTCATATATCAGCAGTTCAGTGGCAGTGAACTAAACTTGCTGCACTACTAGGAATTTTACATTAGTAATTAATAGCCAAAGTCTGAGTAACAGAGTGTGTATTTAGATTGAGCATACCTTCTGAAGCAAGCACTGATCTGCAAACACAGAAACTGAAACTTTCTGTGCACGAGGTGTAAGAGGTTTCTTTATGCAGGGCTGTTTGAACCATGTACTGCCACCATACTTACAAGCTAAAGAGAATCTATGGAGCTAAACCAGAGTGGGATTTAAGCCAGTTCAAGTCTCTTCAACTGCCACTGGAACTGGTACAGGGAGAAAACTAGCAGCAGAGGTCAGTGTCACCACTAGGGCAGTGTAGCCAGTGGGCTGATATGTCTCAACCGTAAGGAAGCACTCCACTGAATCCTGACTGAGCTGTCTGCATGTGAGTCTCAGTCCTGGTGTTATGGCCATCTGCACTTGCCTTGCAGTAGGATCATCAGGATCAGGCTTTTCTTTCCTGCATAATGAACCTAACTCCTGTTGAGCTTCTGTGGCTGCAAGGGTTGTACCATGTGTTGTGATTGAGAAAATGAGAGTGTTTTCAGGTGTAGAACTATATTTATATAAACAAATTCAGAAAATGTAATGGGGATTGGAGCAATATAGTCTGTGTTTGGTGCATATAATAAAGTTAGTTGGTAACAGTTAAATATTAAAACAAAAATCCTTACAAAAATATGTAAGGATTCAAGACTGAGCAAAACTAAGACAGGATATATTGATAGACAAACATAACTGAGTCCAAAGTCATCAGCAGAGCAGTGGTGATATTCTGGTGATTACCCTGGCAATTACTCTGGCAAGGATTTCTGGCTGTCTTTTTCATATGCTGCTAGGCAAATGTGGGTCAGTCTTAATGGATGCTGTGATCTTAGCTTCTGCTGTCCAAAGTGTGATGTTCTCATCTTAAATGGAAAGTAAATGAGTTTCTTTTGCTTCAGTTGGCGTTGTACTTCACTGAGATGAGTAAACTCTTGGTTTGGATGAATACTGAAATGAAATAGGAGATATGTTTTTGTTTGTTGCTCCTCATGTTGCAGTGAAGAAATTGCTAAGGATCCATCTCATACTGTCAGAAATACAGATGAGAGTAGTTTTCGAGAGTCAGGACGTGCCATATGCTAATATTAGTAAGATTACGTGAGAGAAAGAAGTTGCAAGACTGTTTTGTTTTATACATGTTTATAAAACAGTCACATTCAGCTGCTTGACAAATCATCTTTGGGTGCAGCAGACTGACCCTGAAAGTCAGACTACTGCTACAAAACGTGCATATGTATTGTGGGCAATGGGGGAAGACTGAGCTGCTGTTGCCCACCACAAAAAGCCAGGCTGCTCAGCTGTACCAGCAAGGGAGGCAGGAAAGAATGATGAGGTTTGAATGCTAAGTGAGTGGGCTGGACAGCTCCTCCCAGGTCCACCACTCCTCTGTAGCATTGAGCCAGCTCTCTGTCAAGTGTGAGGAGCACAGGAGTGGGCAGGCAGCTAATGGGCAGCATTTGTTACTTGAACTGCATGGAAGAGGCAACAGGCTTGATATAATACAACCAGATTTCATAGTTCCTCTGATACTCACTCTGTTCTAATTCTTTGTCATTGCTGCTCTCTGGCTTTAGTCAACTTCTGTTGATGTTCTGTTTCACTGAATATTTGTGCTTTGGGCTTGTTTTATCATCCTCCTTCCTTCAAACTGCACAGGCAGAATTCATTTAGTTGCAATTAATAGTGTATGTATCGAGATTCCTAAACAAATGAATGGGATTAATGTAGATATGTACAAAGATGCAATTTTAGCTCTGAATTGCTACTTACAAGGTTTAATACTCTTTGAGCTACTGTTCTGTAAGTGAAAGTGTTAGCAATGGTAACATAAGGGCTCAAAGATGAGTTAGGGTCAGCCCCCACCCCTGCTTCCTGTATCCATCTAGATATGCATGTAGTAAATGGGATTTATTTGAATAGGTCTTAGGGGAATATCAGGAGGATTGTTATATTGGTTACAGTGGTTACTGGTGACTTCACATTTCCAGAAGGGGGAAAACTCAAATGCTCCTATTTCCTAAGCACAAATCATAGCATTTGAGCACTTAATAGAGTGAGCATCAGTTATCTGTGAGCTGCCTGGGGCTGATGACACAGAACTGAACAGCAACAAACTGCATCCAGGAAAGCAGCAATGTGTAGTGTGCGAGTCACTAACCTCCTCTGTCCACAACTGAAGAGGCTGAGAGGTGACGTCTCATTTCTAGCACCCTGAGAGGTAATTGTGAGTGATGCCTCCAAAGCTTTCTTACTGTATCAGCGTTAGCAAGCAGAGAGAACACAGAGGTTTGGAAACAGTGGCAGAGATGAAAAATGGCATTTGGAAATGGGGCTTGAGCATGGCATAATCATTCCTGTTAAATCTGTGCCTTTCTTTCTGATTATTAGCCATTTTAAGTGAAATGGATTTTGCATCTACAACAAGTCTCTGAACAGATGATTAATGGTTTTATCTGTAATAACTTTACATTTTATAGAACCCTGCTAGGAGTCTGCATCTGGTGTGCCAAGCTATTTAAAGCTGTGTTAATTCTGTTAATTGCTCTACGTTTATTTGGATTGCTGGCACCTGCGGGCTTTAGGATAATGGGGGTGGGGGGTGTGTGTGTACATTCTCTCTCTCTTTCCAGCTGAGAAAAATTGAGAGGACTATTTCCTCAGCTAGGAACAGCAACCTTGGCAGAACATCCTGGCTGGATTGGTTGTCCTTGAGATTTCTGTTTTTTACTACAGCTGAATGCAGTGAGATGCCAGCCAGAGGCAAGATGTTCCCCTGATTGGGGCAGGAGGTAGGCGGACAATCTGCTTTTGCATGCACTTGTGAACATGAGGCTGCAGCAGCAACAGGGAATAAAGCCAGTGATTTTTCAGGAGGATGGCCAAGTCCACACCATTTTGATCCTGCTTCTCAGCTGCCTTCCAGTGTTCCTTTTCCAGTTTGGTTTTGTTTGTGAAGTGTTCCAGTGGGTTTCAAGCCCTGAACAGATGGGAAGATAAGTATGCCGATGCTTTCTGAACTTATGTCAGAGAAAAGGTCTGGCTGTGGAATTCAGTACATCTGAGGTGACTAAAACATTGTTGTGAAATGCTAGGAGGGCAGAATGGTTGTTTTCATGTTTGCAGCTGGATTGGCCAAACCACTGGAACAATATGGACCAGACTCTGATGACAAAATTTTTCCCAATCTCCAGCAAGATTACCACATAGGCAGCAAAATGGGGAAGCAAAGAGTTTCCCTTATGTTGTTAACTGCTGACTTAAAGGTGCAGCAGATCCCAAGAGGTTTGGTACATGGAGGTTTTTAGCTTATATGAGCTCAATATAGCTATTATCCGAGTAGGTAGAGGTGGTGGTTATTCTGGTTATGTAGGGGCCAGTTCTCTCACACCTCTGATGTAGGGTTCAAGTCTGTGTTTCAACTTCAGTGATGTTAGGACAACCTCCCAACAAATAGATAATTAACTAAGAAGATCAGCTCACACTCTATTTATGGCTGTCTTCAAAACTGTGGCTCTTCTTGAATAGAATAGTGAGGTGCTGATGTGAAGTCTGGTCTCCTGGTGCTGATGACGTGGCCATGTGTGTATTTCTGCAGCTGCCCTATATAACCCCTTACGGTCACTGACTAAATGCAATGTTGGTGGTAACCTCCCAAAGGAGGGGGACTGCCATATCACCCTTCTCAATGATGTAAAGAACTGTAAAGAAAACCACATATAGCAAAGAGAAAAGCTTTCTCAAGAGTTTGATAAACCAGGATCCTTGTGATGACTTGTCACTTCTAAAGGACAAGGCTGTTGTGTTTGTTATCTCTCTCAAGTAGAAGCTGTTACTGGGGATGCCCACTTTATTTATTCTGTCGAAATAATGGTTAAACAGTAAATCACAATATTAAAATTGGTTACAAAGCAAAGCTCCAAAAATGTATATGGTGTTTTCATATTCAAGAATGGATTCTTCCTCTGCAGCTTCAGTGTTCAGTTAAAAAGGTAAGCTGTCAGCTGAGCCCTTTCTTGCATTTCCCTGGTTTATATTCCAGGGCTGATTTGTCTAAAGTAGCCTGAGATAATGAGAACACTGAATGCCTCCATTCGCCTTTAGTTTGGTGTGCTTGCTTCTCCCTCCTTGTCTGAGCCTGGTTCCTGTTATTCATAGCTGACACTAGTACACCACATAGATATGCAGTGCTGTCACTTCCTCTTTGTTCTCAGTTTTTTCTTATTGTGTATTTCTCATATGTTCTCTAATTAGCATATGCTTAGCTCTTCTGGCTCCAGGCTAGTTTTCATGTTTACAACCTCTGTGACACATTTTGTTAGGACTTCACAAATCATATATCATAGGAGAAATTAATTATGCATGTAACTTATTAGGGTAATAACTTCCATCTTATTGGGAGCTTCATGTAAAGCTATGCATTAATAATTCAAAGGACAGCTTTGACATTGAGTGCATTTTCTAAAGCACTTCTCTTCCTTCTTAGGAGTTTTGGGTCTGTGTGAAAACCACAGATGTTTTTTAAAAACTTGATTCTAGCTATTTCCACAGTTCTTCTGGAGGCTGGATTGGCCTGTGCATCTGTAAGAGGAAGACAATTACATATTGGGGTCCCCTTTGGTTTTGCAACTGGAGTTTAAGGTAATGACTTGGTATGTATGAGGACACGTTTTGGTAAGAATCATTAAATGGTTTGGATTGGAAGAGACTTTTAAAAGTCATCTAGTCTAACCCCCCTGCAATGAGCAGGGACATCTTTAACTACATCAGGCTGCTCAGAGCCCCATCTATCCTGACTTTGAATGTTAACAGGGATGGGGCATCTCACCACCTCTCCAGGAGGCTTGTGCCAGTGCCTCACCCCCCTCATCATCAAATATCTCTTATATCTAGTCTAAATTTACCCTATTACAATTTAAAACCATTAGCCCTTGTCCTATTGCAATAGGCCTTGCAAAAACTTTTATCCCTGTCTTTCTTAAAAGCTCTCCATAAGTACCAAAAGGCCACAATGAAGTTTCCCCAGAGCGTTCTTTTCTTCAGGCTGAACAATCTGAGCTCTCTCAGCCCATGCTTGTAGAAGAGATGCTTCTGTCCTCTGATCGTCTTTGTGGCCCTCCTCTGCACCTCCACCAGGGCCTTTCACTTGGCCTTGTTAAACATCATGAGGTTCCCATGGGCCCCCTTCTTGAGCTTGTGCAGGTCCCTCTGGACGGCATCCCATCCTTCAGGGTGTGTCAGCTGCACCACTCAGCTTGGTGTCATCTCCAAACTTGCTGAAGGTGCACTTGATGACACTGTCTTTGTCATTGATGAAGATACTGAACAGTAACAGTGCCACTTGTCATTGATCTCCATTTGGGCACTGGGACATTGACCACAGCGCTTTGGATGCAACCATACAACCAGTTCCTCATCCACTGAACAGTCCATCCATCAAATCCCTATTTCGCTACTTTAGAGGGAAGGATGTTGCAAGGATCAGTGTCAAAGGCCGAGACGTGAAAACTGCCTTCTCAAATACCCAGCCAAGTCTAACAGATCAGCTGTGTGGCAATACTGCCCTAAAATCGTTCTGCAGAGTTCACTTCTTTGGGGTGCAGCAGGCAAGCTTTGACGGTGCTGCCAAGGACTTAAGAATTAGTACTGGCATTGTATTTGAACTGTCACAGCAGGAGCTTCCTTGGTTTCATTGAAGCCTCAGTAAGTGTGTGGACAGGAGAGTTTTGGCAAATGTAGTCCAGCTTTCAAAAGTCTTTCAGTGATATGACCCATCAAAAGGCTCTTCCAGAAAAAACAATGGCAGAGAAAGAATGCCATTGCACAGAGGAAGAACTGGTTGGAAGGCGAAAAACAGAATGCAGGACTAAATAGTTCCCATGGGAAGGCCCCAGTGAAAAGACTTCTGGGATCCATGCTGAGATCTGAAGATCCGTTAGTGTAATTCTGAGCGGAAAGGAATGTGTATGGAGACAGCATACATTTTACTGAGAATATGAAAATTTTCAGGTGAGGATTGTCTGCAGAATTGCAGAGGATGACCTAGTAATGCTTAATGTCTGGACAAATAAATAGCAGATTAAGTTAAATGTGTGTAAACACAAATTGAGGTGTTTATATTGGGAGGGAGACAAAATAAACACTATTAAGCATATGCAATGATGTACTTTAAGTTGATTCTGATGTTTTATTAAATAATTGTTTAAAAATATTTGCTCAGTGGTCAATATTGGCCAAGTAAGTGCATCTAATATGCATTTCTAGGAAGGGAATAAGAACAAAACAGAAAATAAAATGATGCCATTAAATACAACTACATTGGACACTGTCATCCTGTTTTTTTAATCTCAGAAAGGGGAGAAGGGCAACAAAGATCATCAAAGGTCATTACAGAGACTTCTATACAAGAACTGTCAATTTGAACTAGGGCTCATTGCAACTGAACTGATGGAAAAAGGATATGACAATAAGGCATAGCAACGTGTGCAATGGAAGAGGAGTCATAGTGTACTTTGTTTTCCTTTTTTGAATGTAGAGAGTAAGTGGCATTAAAAGACAAAGGCAGGACAAGCTTCAGAACAATCAAAAAGAAATATGACGGCAATTAAAGTCATGGAAGTCCTTGCCATGGGATGTTACTGTGCCTGGAAAAACTAACAGAAGGAAAATTATTGATGGTATATAAAATACAAAGACATCAGTTTCTGCATGCAGACTCTCACAGCCCCAGATAAGTGGAGTCTGTGAAATGGATGCTCAGTTAAGAGTTGCTTGGGTGTTTGAGGAGGTGGTTTTCAGATACGGGACACTGATCTAATTTAATATAGAGGATTTTATGTTTAAATAATTCCCAGTACAGCGACACCATTTCTAGGCTCCCTGCTGTATTTTCAAGTTGATATTCCATTTTCTTTGCCTTATATTAACTACAGTGTGCCACAACCCATCAGAGGCTGTAGTTCACATAATCCTTTCACTGCAAGTATTGCATAGCAAGGTCATGTTCCTGAAGGCTTGAACACAGCTGAGAGGGAAGGCAGCAGAGAATCAATTTGGTGTGAAGTTTGACATAGAGGTTTGTGCAGCAATGTGGAAGTGAGATGTGTTAGGAGGAGCTGGAGGAACAGACACGGAGGAACTGAGAAAAGGCTGGAGTGCCCTGTGTTGGCAGTAGGTATAATGATGCCCATTGGAATGAAAACAAGTGTTCATGTGTGTCGGCAGCCTACATTTGAGGAAGTTCTTTAAGTGAAAGAAAAACAAGGAGGGCTAGATGAATCTAGATGTTTGTGTGGAAGTGCAAACCACCTTCACTTCTTTCACCACTTGTAATTATTAAGGCCCCCAAAACAACTCATCATAAGTGAGTATATTAGAAGCAGTTTTGCAGCTTACCTTGTTGAGCTGCATTGTAAAAGGATTTATCTTTCAGTAAAGAATGATCTTTCCACGTATGGAATTGGGAATTCTGTAAAGGTTTGGAGGGAGATTTCCAATAGGAAAATCTCCCCAGGTCTCTACGGGCCTTGGAAACAGCAGACAGCTCTCAGACCTTAACTTGAATTTGGGGATTTTTCCATCCGTGGCTAAAGGTCAGACAGTGATCATTGGTATTTTTTCCCTGTGGCTGTAACTGTGGAATTAAATGCGAAGAAGGTTTATTACTGCCCAACTGGACCCCTTCTCTGAGCACTGAATCCATCTGGAGTCGTCTTTTACCGGAGACTTAAAACTCAAGGAGGGGTTTTTACTTCCTTAGAAAGGTAGACTGGTGCTGTGTGAAAAAGGGATGAAATGTGTTTACCCTACTGAGAAAAACTCCAGAGAATAATGGACATTAGAAATTGTAAACATCTGTCAGGTCACCTTGTCCATCTTCTCCTGCCAGGAGTGCCATTGTTCCCTTCAGTGTATTAACTTGGAAACATTTATACAGAGAGTTATTCTCCATGGGACTGTGATTGTCATTTTCTGTGTTCTGTTTGCTGCTGCTAAAGTTGTCTTAAGGACAAGTAAGACTTCTCCTTGCACCATGGTTTCTTTGCATTTTGGGAACTGGAGACCTAATAGCAAACATATATAAAAATAACCAACAACTAAATTGAAAAGAATTATTATCTGGAGAATGGCATGTATTAGACTATTTAGTTAATTAAATACTTTCTCCACTAAGACATCATGTGAAAAACTGTTAAAAGTTATTCAACTGATGAGAGGAAGGATTTGGAATAAAAACCAGGAAGCAGAACACCTGATCTGTTGCTTAACTCAGCAGAATACATATGCTTGCTACTCAAATTGAGTCCTCTTCCCAATTGAGTGATGGGAATGCCATTCTTGTGGCATGTAAGGGTTTCAAAATGTCAGAGAATTTAAGGCCCCAAAACCTCCCATACCCAGCTAGCTCAGTCTTCAGGTGATTATCTAATTATCCCCACTTAAATGTGGTTTCAGAGTGTTCACAAGCAACAAACATCAAGTCTCACTTTCTCCTATGTCCCCCACATTAAATCTAGTAATTTGGAACCTGGTTTTAAGTTGTTGTATTGTTTAACTGCCTCCAACTACAAAATAAATTGGGCCTTTAATCTGTTTGGAATTTGTCTGACAATGGCTGCTAAATGTTGATTCTTTTGATGCAGTTTTCTCCTGGAACAAATATGCTTCAGAAATATGGTGGTTTTCCTTTATGTGCTGTAATCAAGTATTTTCTTTTTTGTCTTCAGAGAAATTAAACCAATGGAGCTCCCTGACTTTTACTCTATGGCATTTATTCTAGTTTTCAAATCATGTTGAGGCTGCTTGACATATTCTCTGCAATTATTTAGACTCCTTTCTTTAAGAAAATGTAGACTTGGAATTATACCTATAATTACAGTGCATATGGTATCAATGCTGCATTTTGCTTATTCTGCTCATTTGTCCTGAGACTTTACCGCCCTTTTGCCCGTAGCATTTTACTGGAAGTTTGCATTTTCTCCTCTGATGTTTTCTGAATTGTTTTCAAAGGTGCAGCTCCCTTGCAGCTTCCCCTTCCGGGTTTTCTAGTTCATGGCCTGCCTTCCATGTTTGTAAGCTTGTGTATTTGTATATTTGAGTATTCAAATGTTTTAAAAGCTGCTTTGAATGAAAAGGCCTGAATTTCCTTGCTCTATGAATTGCTCTGTATGACTGGTATGTCATTAGGTTGTTCAGTTGTCTGCCAGATTTGGTGTTACCTTCAATAATCAGCTTCAGTGCTTTGTATATTTACTTCTAGGTAATTGATAAAATATTGAACACTATTGCATCAAACATAGATTCTTATGGTGCATTAGAAATGCCTCTTATCAGTAATGCTACCCCACTGACAAATACTTTGTGAGACTTGTCAGCCAAGGACTGACTGACTATCTACCTATCCATCTACCTATCTAGTTATCTACCATTTTGTCCTGTTTTGTTCTTGTATGCTGTTTATTTGAGCAGAGCTGTCTTCTGGTGTTTAACCAAATACCTTAAAAAACGTTTCATCTGTGCTTTCACCATTGTCATTCAAATTATATCAGGTTTATTTGACAGAAGCTCCTTTTACACAGGAAGGTCTAATGACATTAAGTATTGTATTCCTCTCCTTTAATGTTTTTATTACGCACTTCAGATAGAAGCTGTTGTGCTATTTCCTCCAGGGTTGATGTTTCCTCCAGGCTAAACCCTTCTACAGTTACACATCTTGTCCTGTTTGGCTTTTTAATACATTCACACAACATTATCATTCTTTTATTCTTCTGTTATCTTTCTGTTATTCCAAGATTAAAAATAAACCCCAGTGGATCATGAATCTCCTCATTCAGCTCTTTTAAGAAATTGGAGCAAGTGACCCAAGTCTGTGAAATTAAAAATAAAGCATATTTATTCCTGGTAGCTGATCAACATCCTCTTTTGTTCTCATGGATTGCAAAATACTTTGTCATCTTCTTGTGATATAAACACTTCGGTTCTTCATGTATTTATATCTGACAGAGAAAAAATATTGCATACTTTATAAATTTTATAAGCTAAACTTTTAAACAAACAAGAGCCTTCTTGGTGTTATGATGAACTTTTGTGTCAAGATACAACTTTTTTTTCTTTTTTTAACCCACCAGTGCATTCTGTAGTGATTTAAAGACCTAAGTTTTTCATTGGATCACTTCATGTGCAGAAGTACTGCACATTGCTTCCAAACTGAATAGTTGTGATTTGGCTATATCGTTATGCTTTCCTCTCCTAAACTAAAGCAGATCTCCTCTGTCAGATGAAGATTCCTGTAGCATGTAGATTTGGATCAGGTTTTAACCCATCTTTGGGTGAAACAGATGGAATTCGTTGGATAGCTCACCCAGTATTGTATAAGATTAAGGTTTTTTGTGTTCTTTGATGTTTTTTACCGTATTTTTTAAAACATAGACAAGGTAACAGGCCACAGTATTATTAAATGGTTTCACAGACGCTATATATGTATAGTCAGTCTTTTCTCTGTATTTTCTTGATAGTTTCCTAGTTTGACACGGAAGAATCACAATTAGCCCTCTTCAGAACTGCTTTACAAAGGCATTTCATGTTCAATTGGTTATGCACCAAGGCATGTATGGTCTTTTCATAGTCACTGTTTGGAAGGCTTAGATACGGTTCCCATTGTGTGAGAGCTGCTTACAGCCTTTGATCCTAAATCTATAATCTACCAATGGCCTGAACTGAAATAATGTGTCTGAGTAAATGTTATTATATGCATGTCAAAGTGATAAGTAAACTGAATTTTAGCTATGTTCTTGTTCTTAAAAAAAAAACCAACACCTTAGGTATCATGACTACTTTGCAGTATCTGGAAGTTGTTCAGTGGTTGTAGTTCAGTCAAGGTAGGACTGAAAATGTCTGGGCAGTGTCACTTTCCCCAGTGTGCTACTTCAGTCTGTCTCTCTCTGGCACCTGGGAAGTTTTATTAATAACACTTCTTCCACAACTTCAGAAGAAACCTCAAAGAAAAATATACCTGTTTGGATATTTCCTCTTCTTGCCCTTAGGTTTTTTTTTGTT
>VZRM01000032.1:19844-30819 GCA_013397955.1 Grantiella picta | reverse complement strand
TTTTTGGTTTTTTTTTTTTGTTTGTTTTTTTTTTTATGCGAGGGATTCTAGGACATTGAAATGAGCCTGCAGTCCTAAATTTTGGTAAGTGATGGTGCAGGACGATCCTTATATTTCTCTGTGTCAGTGGAAACTTCCACTTGCAGTTTGCTACCATCCACTTGCTACCTCCTCACTTCTCTATCCACACCAGTGTCCTCAACATATAATAATCAATAGTAACTGTAGTAATAGTAGCAATAATGTAATAGTAATGTTCCATTAGTGGCACAGATTTTTTGTTCAGTCTGGAAAAGGAAACTTGTTTTTAGAAGGCAATGACAGTGCATCATATTCCTCTTACAGGAACATGCAAGCAAAGTTCGCAGGATGTGATGAACATGAGGGGATTTATTTTCTTGCTTCAAGCTAATTTTAGTGTTTAACTTTCAGGGTCTAATACTTCTGCATAAGCAAGGAAGAACATGACAAGAGGCTGATGATCTACCTTTAAGAGGCATGTTAGCATACATAGGACAAAACAAGTTTGTTGCAGAGTGCAGATACAGCAGTTGAGAGGTTTTGTCTTCTCTGTGGCTTTGTGAGGGACTAACGGGATCTTGGACAGATGTCTGCAACCCATCTTTCCCTTTAGAAACTCTTGGGAAATAATTCTTACCCTTAGTAATACCTGTTGTAAGACCTTCATGCAAATGACGGGTTTGCAGTGAGAGGTGTCAGGCTTCTGGGGGCCACAACAGTATGAGATTCTTGTTCTTTGACAGAAGAAGTAAAGAAGTTGTGTTATAAAACCATAAAGACCTTATTAACAAAGTGAGTGAGGAGTTAGGGAAATAACTGGCCTGTTTTGATTACTATTTATATTGCTCCCAAAGCAAAATGGGGCAGCATGGGGTTGCTGAAAAATGCAACCCTTTCAAAGTGTACTGCCCTAAGGAAAGAAAGAGGAAAAAAAAGAGTATAGTGAAGTGCAGAAAGCAGCAGCACTTTCAGTATGCCATAACTATCACCCCTAAGCCTCTCCTTTTGAGTGCCTTATGTATGAAGTCCCTGAGCCAAGCAGAACAATGACTGCCTGGAAATGGCAGGACACACAGTGATGCAGGGAAGTATCATGGGCTGAATATATTTTCTCTAGCAACATACTTTTTAGCATTTTCCTCTTAATATTCTGTGCTTTTTTATGTGGTTGTTGTGGAGATTTTTTTCTTTTTCCTAATTGCCTAATTGAAATTGTAAAATAATCAGAACTGACACTGAGTTATTTGGACTTGGAACAGGACTGTAGGTGATAATGTGTTCAATCCAGTATAGTTTACATTAGAAATACTCAAAACCCCCTATTGTCATTTTCTTTGCTTCTTCACTTGTCAGCTCTGCTTTCAGGTTTGACCATGCTAAGGTGAAAGAAAAAGAAATCTATGAAGGAGCATGCTTAGGTTCTGCAAAGTCCCATTCAGCACACAGTCCAATGTCATGCACAGCTAAGTTAGTTGCATCTTATGAACTCATATCTTACTTCTGGATATACTGGAGGATGTGGAAAGGCTGAATTTTCAGTCAAAAGGATTCTGGTGTGTATTCGTTTGAAAATAAACCACTGGGGGAATCACAAGTCAGGATTATAATTTAATAGGAAAATTAAAAAAATAGGTGCAATAATACAAGGAAAAATACTGACAGTCAGATACAACCTGACACCCTGTTAGGGTGGTGGTAGCAGTCCAAACGAAGTATATCAGTTGAAGCAGTGATCCTGTTGAAGGTCTGGTCTCCAGCTGAAGGACAAGTTGGAGCTCTTATACTCTGGGAACTCAGTGGACAGGGCTGACTTGGGCAGTTCCAAGGCCAGGCTATATCCAGGTGGGAATGCTTGGCTCCTCCCTCCTGGGCGGAGCATCTCACAATAGAATGAGATAATACCAGGAGCCATGCGGGAGGGTCGTGCTGGCCCGGGGGCTGGGAGCAGGGGGGAGTCATAGCAGGAGATAACAGCTAATGCCCCACAGCTGGTGGTAACAGAACACTGAATACATCTATATTGTAACCTAGGACGTGGTGTAATCTTACCTCCACCCATCTTTTACGCAGGAAATGCTAACTCCCTCTTTGCGTGGTGTTTGTCATGGTTTAACCCCAGCCAGCAGTCAAGCACTGCAGAGCCACCAGCCGGGGTGGGGGAGAGAATCAGAAGGGCAAAATGGAGAACACTCATGGGTTGAGATAAAGGTAATTTAATTGGAAAAGAAAAAGCCACATATGTAAGCAAAGCAAAACAAGGACTTAATTCACTGCTTCCCATGGTAGGCAGGTGTTCAGCCATCTCTAGGAGAGTAGGGCCCTGTCACATATAATGGTGACTTGGGAAGACAAACACCATCACTCCAAACATCCCTCCCCTCCTCCTTCTCCTCCCTTCCCCCACTTTTTATACTGACCACGATGTCACATGGTCTGGAATATTCCTTTGGTCAGTTTGGGTCACCTATCCTGGCTGTGTCTCATCCAAACTGCCCATGCACCCCCAACTTCCTTGCCAGTGTGGCAGCATGGAAAGCAGAAAAGGCCTTTGCTCTATGCAAGCCCTGCTCAGCAATAACAAAAACGCCTCTCTGTTGTCAACCTTGTGTTCAGCACAAATCCAAAACTCAGCCCCATACCAACCACTGCGAAGAAATTAATGCTACCTCAGCCCAAACCAGCACAGTGTTCAATAAGAAGATATGCTCTTGCTTTGTCAGCTGCTTTCAGGAGAAGGATAGCAGTTACCAGCGTGACAAGCAGTTTGTTGGTCACACAGCTGCCTAAGAACAGAATGTGGCAATCCACCTGCAGATGATGTGCTTTCTTCTAATGCCACATTTACTGTCCTGGATAAACATGGGCTGGGCATCAGTTAGTGGGTGGTGAGAAACTGTGTGGTGCATCACTTGTCTGTCTTGGGTTTTATTCCTCTCTCCATTGTTGCCTCCTTTTTTTAATCTTCATTATTATTTATTATTATTATTATTAGTAGTAGTAAACTGTTCTTACCTCAGCCTACAGGTTTTACCTTTTATTTCATTTATGATTCTCCTCCCCGTCCCACGTTGTGCTTCGTTGCTGGCTAGGGTTAAAAGACAACAGCATAGCCTAAAAATCACAAGTGAAGAGTACAAGTGTACACATATCTGCCCATAGAGTAGAGTGAATGCACGTACTGTTTACAAATGTGTATTAACCCCTACATATGCCTTTAGGAGCTACCAGTGCAGGTATATATGTGAGTACTTAGATGCATATGCTTTCTTATGTATGTATGCACAGTATATGGATGTGTTTATGTAAATACATGTAAGTACATCTAGGCAAACACATACAGCATGTAGGTTGATTACATGTCCAAACATCCAACCAGTCCTGCACTGAGGAATATATATGTGTCCTTGCTTCCAGGAATTTTTTCAAGTTTTGTGACTGTGTCACCTGTTTTCTCTTACTCCCTTCTTTTTTCTTCAGCTACCAATAAAACACACAGACAAGTTTTCTTGATACATTAGAAAAAGAATAGCTGACTGATTTCTATGTATTTTGCTGTTTTTCACAGCGCTTGCTCAGTGCAAGGAGAATAAAACTGCGTAGAGGAGAAACAGTAGGTTCTTTAGCTGCCACGTAGATGGAACAATGGTTTGTATATTCTGGTCAATGTGGTTTGGGTAATCACAGGAGCAGAGCCCTGTTCTTAACCCTCTCCTCCAAAAGAGGCAACTCCAGAAATGGAAGTTCACCACGTTCTCAGACTGCTGCTGTCGCAGTAGTACCTCAGTGCTCAGTAAAGGTTGGAAAAGGCTGTGGGGACTTAAACCTCTAAAGCGCATGGGAAGTCCAGTTAAAGAGAAAGGTTTAGGCGAATTCTGGCCAAAGAGTGGCTGAGGCAGATTTTGTTTTCTGCCTGTTAGTGTTTGATCAATGTGAACTCTATTGCTCTGCTTAAGATTTGGTATAGATCATTCTTAAGCAATAAAAGAGAAAATGTAACTGCATTAGTCTTGTATCACATAAGCTTTCTTAGATGTGAGATTAGTCTTCCTTGAGGTCCACACTTTGGAGATGGGAATCCCATGCCTGGGTGCATTAAAATGACATTTTAGTAAAAGTAGACAAACTGAGAGAAAGGTTTATTACTGTTCAGTATTTACATTATAGAATTCCAAAGCTGAAAGAGATGAGCAGATTATTTGCACTGATCTGTGTAACCAAAATATGTTCTCCAGCTATTCCTTAGGCACAGGGTAGTAATTAGGAAGAAGGAATATTCTTTCTGGCCATCTATTGACTTCTTGTATGAATTCAGATCCATTTCACTTTCTCAAAATCAGGGATAGTGACCCTTAATGGGGGAGTGGAAGATAATGCAATATTAAAAAAATTAATGCCAAGACACTAATATCCACAGAGTAACTTAAACTGCTCTGTAGGAATTTCTTGTAGAAAGTGTTTCTGAAATGGCATGATCTATTTTTATTAGATCCTCTTGTGCTGGGAATCAGCTAATCAGGTGTCTCTTTTGTCTGGTGCTTAGTGTTGACTCCAGTCCTGACCTCTCTCCTTTCTGAAGAGCTCTCTCTCCTCCTGATTGCAGCAGCCCACCTATTTTGAGAAGGAAGTGAAATCTGGAGCTGAATTGGGTGCTGAGGTCCTCATCTGTCTCCTATTTCTTCTTCTCATTTCAGTGCTTCCACTGGAAAATGCCACATGTGTTTGCCTTTGTTTCTGCTTTCATGTGCTTTCCTGAAAGTCCTCTCACTGTGGCAACAGTTCTGGCTGTGCTGAATGCTTCCATATCCCCACTTGTCCCCCAGGAGCTGCTGGACTTACACTCCATGCACACAGCTTCCAGATCAAAGCAAGGGATGGAGGTGAAGTTTTGCTGGCAGCCTTGGTGAACCCTGGTAGTGCCACTGGGTTCTTTGCATACACTAATATTCTTCTCCAAGAAACCTGTAAAGGTGGTGGGGGCAGGGGAGAGTTTTACCAGTAAGGGTTTCTCTGGAGGTCAGATGAAACCATATGAACAGCTGAGGGGGAACTATCCCATTCCTGGCCTCCCTTTATTGGTCTCAGACATTGTGCTATGCACTAAAGCTGTGGCTGGTGCACCTGAGTGGCTTCTGAATGAATAGGTGAACTGGACTTTTTGGCATTGTGGTAACTGGGGCTTAGTCCTCCCCAAAAAACAACAGAAGATAGGTATTCAATTTGTTTAATTCCCCACCCCCCCCCTTTATTAGTGCTGCAAGCTTAGAGATGATGGTGACAGATGAGAAAGTTTTTAGATATGCAAGAGAAAAATATAAAAGAGCTTATGGTTCTTTTTCTCACATCAGGTTGGGGGTTCTAAGATGACAGTTATTTACTCCTGATGTCTCTTGCAGGTAGAGAATTAACTACATTTCCTGCCCTCTACAGCGAATACTCAACCACTCATCACATCCCTGTTTTCACACAACGTAAGACCCAGTGCAGATAAATGTTTGGGGAAACCTACGTGTGGAGGGTTTGAACTTTGTTCCAGGCTGTAGAATGTGAAGAGAGATGAGCAGAGAGATCCTGGAGAGATGTTAGTGTTGGCAATTTTTTGCACAAGGCAAAAAGAGAGGCATTAAAAAAGAAGCTTAGAATCCCATAGCATTTCAGGGTAGACGTGGAGACAATCTTCCTCCTCCTCACCAGTCCATCTGGACCTATGACTGATGGTGTCAGCCATGGGATAGTACCAGCCTGCCAATGGGAGTTCCTCAGCAGACCCAGAGTGTCTTTGGTCCCTCACAGGAGGAGAGCCTAGCTGAAGGCACGCCTCTTTCTTTGGCTGACACTGCAGATAGAAGGAGATGTCAGTGCCCCTGAGACCTTTGTGCTAAGGCTGAGGCAGGGAGACATGCTGGGATGCAGCACCCTGGGCTTCCAGAGTCCTGCTACAAACAGTGACACCATCCTGCTGCAGTGGCACCACTTTAAGTTTGTAGGCTTGGTCTGTACAATACTAAATTCTCTAAATGCTTCCTCTGTTGCTATAATCTTATTGTTACTTGAGCAGTGCTCACTGTTAAGCATGTGCTCTCCCATATGTAATGGCAAATATTTTCAATTTGTTTTCACTGGGCAAGTGACAAAAACATAGAAGATGCTGCTGTGGTTGGCACAATTTGCTTAGCATGCTGGAAACCTCAGTAGTGAGACTAATGCTTGCCTGGCATATGAAGACTGAACTACCTTCTTGTACCAGGGATATTCTAGCAAAGCAAGCTCAAGGCATACTGGCTAGGGAAGAGAGGTTGTGGAGAAAAACCGCGTATCTGTGAGTGAGCAGTATCTATTCAGTATTTTTGCAGAGACTTTACACGTTCGTGTTTTCATTAAAACACATTTTACCACTGAAGTGAAAAGCTGAGTGCAATTTAGAGTTTCTGTTCCAAAGGAGTTTCTTCCAGCTGACATTTGTTTTTATTGCTGCAGGTAAGATGATTTTTTAAAAAATGTAAATCCATGAAAGCTTCAAAACTAAATTAATATGTAAAATTCTGATAATTTATGAATGAAATTATTTCATATTGATAATTGAGCTGACCCCAAATACTCTGAAGCCAGTTGAACTCAAACTGTATTTTCCTGTCCAGTGCAGTTCATGTGTTTTTTAGGACCCTTGTGTCCGTTCTCCCAGAGGGACCAGAGTATTTGGTTCAGCTGCTTTGTGGCAAAACCAGTCATGTGTCTCTGCTGATGTCAGGTGGGACACTGACATTGTGCCATGTGAAAGTATTTCCTTAGGGAATGGAGACCAGAGGTAAAAATGGGGACCACTACTGAAAGTAAATGCAATGCTTGAAAAATAGCAGTTTATGTTATGGTTAAATTCATGCAAAAGCTTTTCTGTGAAGTTTGATAAAACTAAACTTGCCATTTTGGACTGTTATGGATTGAATTGAAGCATTTCATTGCTAATTCTCTGTGAGGGAAATGGAATTCTCTGCTAGAAAGTCATCCTGATGGAAGCATTCACCCAGCCATACTAAACAGATCTATTTCCTGAGGTAGGTCTTTTGTATTTGCACAACCTTAGGTGGATTTGAAATACAATGAAATCACTAAATGGAATATTATTTGCTAAGTCATTGTCTGATAGACTTTGCAGTGTAGTAAGGTTCAAGCCTTAAATGATCAATGGGGCCATCCTAAAATAATTCCTCTCAGCCATTCAGATGAAATTCTTAAGACACTTGACAGTAATAATTTCCTCACTTAATCATCACTGAACTAAGCCAGACAGATTTAGCTTGTGCTTGCTAGACAAATCTGAGATTTCAGGATGCATTTGGGAGGAGCAGAGTATTCTGTAACTGGTGAATGTCTGTATAAGCGCACTACAGAACTGAACGTAACTGAAGTCAACTCCTGCATGCTGGTAAAGATGCTGCTGTGAATTTTTTTTTTTCTCTTTTTAATTTTTTTTAAATTTTAGGTCTCAAACCTTCATTAGTTTGGAAAGTAATTTTTAAATTTAAGCTCTTTAGATTTGTGAGGTGTCAGTATTGTGTTAATATAAGGTTTATTCTTCCTCCCTGTGCTTGAACACTAGGAAAGGCTTTAAATAAATAGTAATTTGCTCTTTCACACATTCCTCTACCCTCCCTGCACCCCCAACATGGAATCATAGAAAACAAAACTAGGATGGACCATGAGAAGTTATCTAATCCTTTGCACTTCCACTGTCCCCAAAACAAAACTCAATGACATCTATGTGGGTCTTGACAGCAATTTTTAGCCTGAGAGTAAAGGTGATCATTGCTCTCCAGACAATCTCTTCCAGTGCTTCACTGTTCCTAAATGTAAAAATAAGTTTTTTCTAACATTTTCTTGCTGTAATTCTTGGCCAATCATTTTTTGTCCTTTTCAGCATGGGTACAAAGAACAGATTGTTCCTTTCCACTTTATATCTGAACACTTTATAGCATCTCCTTTCAAATTTTCTTGTTTTCTAGACCCCTGGTTAATTTAATTGCTCTTGTCAGGACTCTTTCCAACAGTTTCACTTCTTTCTTGAAGTGCAGCTCTCCAAACTGGACATGATCTCCAGCAGAGTACAGGACTACCTCTTTCTGTGTCTCCACGCATTCCAGGACGCATCTTTCAACCCACCCAATGAATTATTTTCCACGTGTAGCTAAGTGTTTATTTCTTCAATTTTGTTTTACCTCTGCACTAGGCTCAGTGTAGAGCAGAGAATTTCCTCATTATTGAATATGGATGAATATTTTTAAAGTACAGATATATCTTCTCTACGTCCTTATACCCAGAAATACATCTAAGGTACAAATAGCTTTTCAGTGCTAGCAGGAGGTATACCTGTGTCAGTGACACAGGTGAGGAACAGTGCAGCTGGTCATCTTGGCTTCCCTGTCCTGCAGCTTTTCTTCTCTGTTACTAGGCCAAATGGAGGTTGAATAGAACATAAACAAGAGGAAAGTTCGGTTTGTGCACCTGAATCCACAGTGAAATGCCTTGAACACTTTGCTGTGACACAAAGGTGAACTATGTTACTGTTAAATACCAGTTGTTTACCTTTATATTGACAAGAATCAGCTAGTTCTTTAGAAACAGAATGAGAAATCTAAATCTAATTTCTTGGAATATTTGTTTTAGCTTTAGCAGTAAAGACAAAATATGCCCTTGTATTTACTTTCAGATTTTGGCTAATGAGCACTTCTGCAAAACCATTTTCACAGTCTCAAGTTGGCTGCTGTGATATGAGGAATATACTTCAGAAAATATTGAGTTTAGATGCTTTCTCACCATTGCTTAGAAAAATCTGTGAGAAAATTATATTTTAAGAAATCCAGAAATGGTAACTTATTTCCTGTGATCCCTTTCTTCAAGAATTGCAGAACTTGAAGTCTGTGTAGTAACGAAAGAAGAGGACTTGATGCTTCCATCACAAAAGAGCATTCATCCTCAAATCGTAGTTCATGCAAAAACCAATTCTATGTAATGTTACTGCTGCCTTTTTGGTAGCTGAGGAAACTGCTTTAGCCTTTGAGGCTAAAGAATTCTTCAGCAGCATTTCTCTTTCAACTACATAAAGGCTTCTCCCCCATCTAGACAGTGTAGTGACTTTTTTCACAAATAAATAGATACAACTTCTAATGTTCCCATGATGTTTGTCCCAAGATGCAGTTGTGGGGTCTGCAGAGACATCACGATGGCCACATGCCTGTGCCTGGCTGTATGTGGACTCTCCGGCTACTGCCATGTCACTGATGGCCGTGTGGCTGTGGTGATATCACTTTTGGGATCAAAGGAAGTCCTGGGATCCAGTGAAGTCCTGGGTCCTCTGTCTTCTCTATTGTGAGACACCGATCTGATTTTTATTTATGCCTCAACATGTGTTATACATGAGGTGAAAAAATTACTTTAGGGGCTGTATACGTCTGGGAGCTCTGTCCCCCAGAGAGGCTTCGCCTGGCAGCGATCAGGAGAGAGAAAACTTCCACTGCTGGTCTGCAAGCGACCTCCCCTCACGGGTGGATCAGATCCCCGGATGCGCGGGAAAAGCGCGCGGGGAGGCACGCTATAGGTCGGCCATGCACATAAAGCCAGCTAACGGCGTCACAACCGGGGGCATTTTGTGTGGGTTTCTTGGAGGAAGCGGGGGCTCGCCTCGAGCTTTCTCCCCTTCGCATTCTTCTCCCTGCAATCCGCTCCCTTCCTGGCTGTCTGTCTTGTTTGCCCGTGTCCTGCTCTGCTTCGCTGCTTGCCTGGGGCAGTTCTGTCGCCGCGACAACCGCGTGCTCGCTGTTTCCCCGACGGAGCGACCGCCGCCGCCTGCACCCAGCCTGCGCCCAGCCCGGAGCTGCCGCTGCCTGCGGCCACCGTGCTCTGACCCTGACTGCCTCGAGTCCAGTTCCTGTTCTCCGCCCACGGCAGGCACACGCAGCTCCTGCTGTTCGGAAATCGCGCCCAGCCGCCCCGGGAGCCACGCAGACTCTCGCAGCTCGCAGAGCTCAGCTCCATCTGCCAAACCCTCATCGATGGGGCTCCCGGGGTACAGCGGTAGCTGATCTGTCCGGTATTCTTTCTCCGTCTCTCTTTTCCCCTCTTTGTTCCTTTTTCTGTACCCCTTTGGTAGGAACACTTACACTTCTTTGTCAATAAATAGTTCTCAGATACAATATTGCCACGTTTGCGCTTTATTTTTTGTCCGAGAAATCTATTAGAAAGAATCCTTCCCGACTCCCTCTTTTACAGTGGAACGGGACATCTATCAGTTAAGGAAACATTTTCACTAAACCAGTTGAAAAAATTCCACCCTGCCTTTTTCCGTCCTGCTTTACTGGCACCTTGAATCCTTGTCTTATTATATCCTGTTTTAGGGAGTGCTTCTCTGTATCTTCCCACAAGTCTTTTGAAACTAAATCACTCTCTTTTCTGTTCTGGAGTTTTCCACAAAACTTGAAGTTACTCAGAAACCGTAATTGATTTGTAAGATGGAAAAAGCTTTGTACGGAAGCTTGAAATAGTTCTGCCCTATTATTTAGGCATTCTATTCACCATACTCCTATGTTTAGCTGGGAGATAAGGAAACTTTCCTGTCTGACCATCCAGGAGCCACCACTCTGGCAGTCACACTTGCAGAACATAAGCTACATAGAGACCCCTTTGCAGCTACACATACCACTCTCACACAGTCAGGCAAGGTTCCCTTACCAGCTCAACTCTGGGTTTCCTATAGCAGAGTCTCAAACCTCTGGATCCTTAAAATAATTTGATCTAGGTGCCATAACAAAATAACAGCTTTAGTTTGGTGCCTCTGAGGAAGGACCCTGAACAAAGGAATCCCATGGCTTTTACATTTCCACAGTCTAAGTGCCCCAACAACTGGCTAGAAAAAGACAGGTCTAATAAATCAATGGATAAACGGTAATTTTTTTTTTTTTTTTTT
>VZRM01000032.1:0-19532 GCA_013397955.1 Grantiella picta | reverse complement strand
TTTTTTTTTTTTTTTTTTTGCTGTAGGAACTTGTTTGGTTCTGTGCAGGTGCCTTTAAAGAGGTCTTAGGCTCTAGGCTAAAAATCTAGCAGTTACCCTTTGGGAAAATTGATATGGGCAGTTGTTGAATGGGTGCAGCCTGTGACAGAAAAAAGCAATATCCAGCATGCAATAGGTGAACAATTTGGCTGGCCTTCAGAAGTGCTCTTCCTAGCTAGCTAAACATATGCAGACTTCAGGTTATTGTTTTTTTTTTTTTAATGATGGTTCATGGTGGTTGTCATTTAATTTGCCAAGCTATTGACTGCCAATCCCCTTCGGAGCACGCCTGTGTTCAGCCTGCACTGCAAGTCATGCTTCCCGCTTAACAGCACCAACTTGGAGAGGAACTTTTATATTGGCTACTGGCCAAACTTAGCACATAATTTTTCCTCCCTTTTTGTTGCTCCCTTGCTATCTGCAACTTCACTTGATTGCAGAGAGATGCTTTTCATCACTGTGAAAAGCCATCTGATTAGAGCTGTCATTAACCCGTGAGTGAAACTTACAAGAAGTTTAGCTGGAGAAATTCCTTGAATGCTTCAGAATTGCAAAGTTGCCATTTTAAAGAAACCGCAAAACTAGATTGCAAATTTGTTTTAGCTCTGCCTAAAACAACCTCTTCTTTCTCAGCAAATTTATAGGAAACATGATTTCATGTATATATTTTCCCCTCAGAATGTTTTAGATGTCATGAAATTCTACTGCTGATTGTCAGCTGATATCCATTTATACTTGTCTAATTCATTAAACAAAGGCATCGAATGGTCAATATTCCTTCATTAAAGTGTATTTAGAAACAGTCCTCATGGAAAAGTAACAACTTACTGTTTTCATTATTCCTCTTTCTTTTTTGCAATATAAAACAATTTTAAGGTTGGAGGAATGAAGCTTACTTTTCAAAAGCTCTGTGCATAGGTTTTGCTAATAATTTTCTTCCCGTTTCTGTTTTCCACCTTCCTTCCAAAACATAAAGGAGATGTGTATGTCTGTATCAGGAATCATATCTTGACTACCTTAGACCTTTTCTGATATGCATATCAGACCTGGGATGAGCTCGAGCTTGTCTCTGTTTAAAAAGGTGAGATTGGCATTGTTCAGAAAGCACCTGACATAAATGGACAAGTGTATGGGCATCTTTCATTGCTTTGCTTACTTCTCAGCTGCTGTGGAAGCTGTGTGGGGCACTAGGAGACTGTCCTAGTGAGGAACAACATTCTGAGACAGTTATGGCCTCATACGAATTTGGAGGTGGGGGGTTTCAATTGGTATTTTGGCATATACTGAAGAGCCTTCAAGTCAGTTCAGAGGTTTCTTGTAAAATGAGACTATGAGGTAGGAAGTGTTATGCGGATGGTAGATTCTGCTGCTGGCAGAAAGCTTCCTCAGTGTAACATGAAAATGTTTCTTCTCTGGCTTGCAGTGGGGGACTCTTAAGAAATTATTTCTTGGAGCTTATATATTTGAATTATAGAATCAAGTTTTTTGTCCAAGACTTGTTGCTTGCCTTCCATTTTAGTGGTATGTTTAAAGGCAGGATCAGAAACATACAAAAATATAAAAAGCTTCACTGAAAGCACTCATCACAGGTCAGACCAGGATTGAGAGTAGCATCTTCTCCTTTATCAGGAAGTTTTAGCAGTTGGGAAAGATGTGTTCATCTGTCCTGGAAACGGCACTGAAGCATCTGTTGATTTCATTAAAACACAAAGATTCATGGGTTATGAGGCCAGAAAGAGCCATTATGATAATCTAGGCTGATTTGCTGTATAATTAATTCCTGTCTCACTATGTCTTTTAGAGAAAACAGGATACTATTTTAATTTAAAATTTGCCAGTAGCAGAGAACACACCATAACCTAGTAGTAAATTATTTCAGTAGCAAATTACCCTCGTGTAAAAATAAGTCATAATGTTTTAAAATGTGAATTTCTTTAACAATAATTTCTAGCCCCCAGATCTCATTGTCCCTTTGTCACATTCATAGCAGAGCCCTCTATTGCCAAATTCCATTTTCTGCACAGGTACTCATAGATTGTAATCGAATCACTTTTTAACCTCTACCTGTTAAACAGACTGAATTTGAATGCTCTCCACTATGGGACTTGCATTCCAGTTATTTAATTATATTCCCTCTTCTCAGTCTTGAGCCTTTGGTTTAACAATTGACCTGTCATTATCAGAAGCTGCCTCAGCGTTTCTCCTTTCCTGCCTAGGATTTAAAATGGTTTCACATCCAAGGATTATTTCTATCCTTTTATTGTTGTGGTGAGAGTTCTGATGTACTTGATTGTACATCAAGATGTTGATGTCCAAATGTGTCTGTCAATAATATATTGAGTCAGCTGTGGAAACACTTGCAATTTTTCCATAGACATAGGTGCTTTTTAGATTTCTCGAGCTAGGTGTTTTGAGTTTTTTTTAAAGAAAATAATTTAGAACATTTGAATAACAGAGATTCAGATTGAGGTGGATATGTTTCTTTGAAAAGATTGAATTCAGAACTCTTGTATCTATTCAACACCCTTTCTTCTTTCTTCCCCAGGTCCTCCTTTGTGCTTGCTTTCTTGTTATGTTTTTTCCACCTTGGCCTGAGATTCTTCACTGTTAGTGACTTTCTTGATTACAACTAAGTTTATGTAATTTTTTCTAGTTCCTCTGAAAGCCTTCTGTCTCAAGGACTCTCCCTCCAGCTGTGGTACTTGTATGACTAATGAAATACAAAGCAGTCAGCATCAAACCTCAGCTAAACCCAGAGGTAGACCCTCTGCGTTTCCCCAGAAAAGATGGGACCTGTTACTTAAGTATCAAATACATCAAAGAGGGAGATGTAACCTGTATGTGGCTCAGCTGTATTTGGCTTATGTGTATGTGATACTGCCTCTACCAGCAACCTGCAGGGATTGCTGAAAACAGATCACTGAGTCATGGCTAGATAAAGCCAGCACTACCCATCAGTCATATGTAGGGTGCGGTGCTACCTGCTATTCAGGCCTGGCATTCTCTTGCCCACCAAAGCAACTCCATACCAGGGTGAAACCAAAAAATAATGTTGCACCAAAGTCATAAGCCCTTGTGGGCCTGAAGAATGTGCACGCATGCATTTAATCCATGCACCCAGTGTGGTGTCTCAGTAGTGGAGGGTGTAAGTGCTATTTAGGGAGAACACATGAGCGTGGCTACTATCAGTGGTATTCCCTTACATTCCCACAGCACCCACTGCTGTTGGTTTGCAATTGCCAGAGGGCACACTCCTTCCTTTTTCCTTTAGTATCAGTTTGTGGATTTTTGTGGATTTGCTGTCCACTTTTTTTTCTGGTTCTTTTTGTGTCTTCTGTTGCACCCTACTTTCATGACCTCCCTTGGCATCCCGTTCCAGAAGTTCCCTACTCTCTGTGTAAAAGTAAGTACTTCTGAAAATCCATTTTATGCTGATTTCATACAAGTTTCAGCAAGTGCCTCTAACTCTGTCATTGCTGGGTTTGGCAAAGAGTGGTTCTACATTAACCTTCTCCATCTTCTGTAAACTTCAATCATGTTTTTCTCATTCCTCTCCAAATATGAACTTGGCCTTTTCAGGCTATCCTCATAAAGCATCCTGTTCCATTATCTTAGTTGCTCCACTCATTTTTCTCTTTCTCCTTGAGAAGCAGAGACAGGACTTCATGCAGTGCTCAGGACTAAAGTCTGACTGAGGTGCACCTCATTTTCTGGTAAGAAAGGAGGCTCTAATGCACCCTCTTGCTGTGTCACTGGAAGGAGGTGTATGATCTCTCTAATGAGAGCATTTGACACGATTAATCTGCAGAATAAAACTACTACAGTCTCATAAATTGTAATGTATTTTTTCCCTGTTGTAGATGTTAATAGACCTGATGTTTCTGACGCCTGTGTGAGGGTAGGGCACTTTACTGGGAATTGGAGCAAAACAAGCTACTGTGTGTCAATACTGTCCTCTGCTGGGAGGAACTAGAGTTTTGTGTCATTTCTACAAATGGGATTTAGCAGCTGGCTTCTCCTTTCACTCTGTATTTTGCCTTTGCAGCAAGAAAATCTGATGCTGTGCTGACTGCACTGGGGAAATTCTCCTTTAATGCTTAGCAAAAGCTGGAAATTCTTTGCTAGCTATGAATGTGTTGAATTGAGATTTCATTTATTTTTTCATCCTGAAGTCACCTAATTTGTAAGCTTAGCCCTCCTTCCCTCCCTTGTTTCCCTTTTAATATTTACTGCATATGCATTTCTCTGACTTTCCTGTTCTAATTGTAGAAGTAACAATGCATATCTCCTTCCCTTCTGTTTTCATAACAAATTGCTGACAACTCATCCTGATAAGTTTTTGAAAGCCAAAATCAAGTTGTGTGTATGTATATGCTATATGTGACAGACACAACATATTTTAGAATAATAACTCCATAGAAGAAATCAGTGTCTTCAGTACTACCACTGAAAAAGAATTCAATAAAAATTGTGCTAGTTGCAGAAGTAGTTTTGCTTGCTGTATGTGCCAGCTCTGTATCTAGCAAGCATGGAAGGTGCTGTACAGTTTAAAATATTTTAATTTTGTGCCTTTTCTGGTTCCTGCCTCTGTGAGAATGGCAAAGGCTGAGAAGAGTCTGCTTTTCAGAATCCTGTGCCTGAGAGAAAGAGAAGAGTAGGAAGTCTGGACTCCGGAGTAAGCCAGGCATGCTCAGGAGTGCCTGCCTGTTTGAGACTCTTCTCTTGGCTGGTTTCAGTCCATGTAGCAACATAGAGCCCACAGTTCTGGTCCTTAAGCCAGAGAAAGCGAGAGTCCAAACACTGCAAATGGCCAGGTTTTTATGTGTTAGCACAGAGGTTCTTGGTTTCCTGCAGCAAGGGTAAGCTATGGAGGTATCTCAGTGGCAAGTTTGTGTCAGTAGTGATCTAAGATTACTTGCTCAGAGAAATTTTAAGTCTTTGTTTTTTTTTCTTTATAAGCCACATGGCAATCACTAACAGTTCACAGTAACTTGCTGAAATTTTTTTTGCATCTATCTACTAGTAGTTAAATAGGCTTATAGGAATAATAGAGAAATGACAGTGGTGGTACCGAGTTCCCTGCTGTGGCTGGTAGAGATGGACATGGAGGTTACACTTTGTTATGTACTTTGTATGGGATTTATGCAAATATAACAGCATGATGCCAGACACACACTGGATTTTATGTACAGCCGAGTGGGCCTGTGGTAGAGTTAATTGTTCTCACCACCCTTCAGTAAAGTATTCTCTTCTGACTGCCTATCTGATCTATAGTCATTGCAAAGTACCTATTGCTGTCATTTCTATACACTACTGGTTTGACTCCCTCTGTCATGATGTCAGACTCTTGCACTGCCTCCTTTCTGCTCCCCACTGCCTTTTGGGAGAAGTTTATCTGCCATGGCTGAAAGTAATTGGGGTATTTGTATTGTATGCAGGATTGATGTATGATACTTTTCCTTGTGTCTGGCAGGTTGTTTATAAGAATAACGACATTCGTCTGGAGCTGTCTCGCTTGGCACGGATTGGTGATACTAAGATGAAGATCTATGGGGAAGTGAAGTTCGTATGTGAAAATGTGGCTACACTGGATCCCATCAGCTTTGAGACACCTGAGGCCTATATTAGTCTGCCTAAATGGAATACCAAAAGGATGGGCTCCATCTCATTTGATTTCCGAACCACCGAACCCAATGGACTGATCCTCTTCACCCACGGCAAGCCTCAGGAAAGAAAAGATACCAGAAGCCAGAAGAATACAAAGGTAGACTTCTTTGCAGTTGAGCTTCTGGATGGAAACCTCTACTTGCTGCTGGACATGGGCTCTGGGACCATTAAAGTCAAGGCCACCCAGAAGAAAGCCAATGATGGAGAGTGGTATCATGTGGATATTCAACGAGATGGAAGATCGGGTAGAGTTATACCTTTTTCTTAAGTAGATTCACATTTCAGATTCAGACCTAGGGCTGTGTATTAATTCTCAGAACATTCAAAACCTTCTAGATATGAGTCACCTCCTTAAAAAAGCTTAGTGTTACTCCAGTGATGTTTATCCAGCAAAGCAAAGATGTGAATGGTTAGATTTTTATTAAATGTTTAGTGTGAACTTTGGATAGCACATCACAGAGGCAGTCTAGTAATATTTTATTCACAATCCTCAGATATTCTGGACCTATCTTTGGAATTGCATGCATAGTTACAGTGATGGCTTCTTTGTAGGCAATGGTAAGGTTTAAGGTCGTTCAGAAACACTGATCTCTGTTTGAGAAATTCTTACTGATCTACTTTGGGTTTTTGCATTAGGGATCTTGTCATGAGGAAAATAAGAGTAATGAGCAGAACCAGTAACAAAATTATGGCAAAAAATCAACATTTTCATCCCATTCTGTTTCCTTTAGTATTCTGTAGTTTTCAGTTGGGTTTCTTTACTCTCTTGGATGTCAGATTCTAATCTTAAAGTCTGAGTCAGCTTTTAGTGGATTTTTCTTTTCTTTCTTTGCAGCTCCTCATTTTCTAATATGGGTTTTAGTTTATTTCTAAAAATACACCTGCCATGCAATTGCCAAGAGGTATTTTTATTGTTTCCAGTGCTGAATATCAAGCTAACATACTCATGATTTACTCTGAAATTGTGGAGGAAAACAAAAATGCTCAAGTACTGTAAATTCATCTAGAGAATAACAATTGTACTTCAATTTTTTCTGAACCATTGGAATCTCAAAGCCTTCCCTTCCAAAGGAATTTTGATTGCATTTGCAAGTGGATTTGTGATTTGTCTGGTGATCTCCAGATGATAGTTTTAGGTCCCTAATTTTATGTTTCCAGTTGCTGAATACCATCAGTAGAGAGAAAGCAGTGCTAGAATTTGCTTCCCTTGAGCTTTTAGAAGAGCTGACTTTGAGATACCATGCAAGCCCTAGTTGTTTGAACAGGTCTTTGCCTGAAGCTATTTTTTTCTTTGATGATGTGACTAGTTTCTTTGTATTTGGCATGCTGCTCTGCTTGGACTTAATATGTGTGGTTATATATTGCTATCTCCTCAAGACATCGATGGGAGCATTTTACAAAGGAAGCCATAAATAAATAAATGGAGCTTTGATTTCTTTAGAATTGCTAAAATTTAATTAACTTCCAGGGATAAACTCAATTAGTTGTGTTCAGTACTGACTTCAGTTTTGCTTGCTCACTTGGGGACTGTCTCATCTGTGAAGAAGCAGCTGCAAAGGGAGAAGAGACAGAAATGCCACTAGGCTCTATGCAACGAATGTTTGCAAAACCCTGTGAAGATGGACATGCGTTCATTTGGACATGTTCACGGGAGGGTGTGACTGACGGTGTGCTACTTGATGGATGACACTGTAGGACTGACTTTCTTGTCACTTGGCAGGGAGGTTTGTGACGTTCTGGACACTGATTAGAAGTAACAGATTTTGAATTAGAAACAGTTTTCTCAACAAGAAAGAAACATACATTTGTATGATGTCATTTTTTTTCCTACTTTTTATTTAATTGTATTCTCTGCTCACAGTGAATGCTTGGTTAATTATCCTAATGACTGATGTCTTGTGTCCTGAGAAAACCGGGTTGCTGTCATTGATTGCATCACATTGTACCTTTAGCAAGCATCAGTCACTCTTTCCAGTGACACTGGATAAATGTAAGAAAGGAGTTCAAGATCTCTTCTTTTTTAGTCCTTGCCTTTTCTTCCACATATGGACTGGAGAATGGTTACACCTTGAAGATTTTTTCCCCCCTCAATATGGATGCTTATCATTTAGCAACTGAAATAATGAATTTACTTAGTGGAGGCTAAAACCAGCCATTTCCGTTTAATGAGCTAGTGACCTAGAAGTTCTGATTCTCCTTACTAAAGCAGCCAGGGCTTTATTAGGTGTGATCTCTCCCCTTCTTTTTCCCATTTCTCTAACAGTCCAAAACTTCAGGTTCTGCTGATCTTAGTAAAATAGCCTAAAAATCAAAATATTCACTACTGCAGTGCACTAAGGCAAGGAAGCTTGGCAGTCATGCTCAGATGACCTCTGGCATCTCTAGTCCCCTTAGGCCTTGTGTATGCTTTGGTCTGTGTTAGCTGCCAGAGCAACAGAATCTGTTTTCGTCTTTCTACTCTGACAGAAGCTGGCAGTGTGGTCATGAACACCCAACTTCCTGTAACCTTTCTGTCCTTGGGGAAAGCTCCCACCAAGTGTTCACAAAACCTGTCACAGTTTCTATCCGGGGCACAATGTCCTGCTTGTTACATAGGACAATGTTTTCAGCTGGTCATCAGTTACAAAACATACATGAATTCCCACCTGATCAGACGCTAAAAATCTTACTGGAAGGTCTGGTTTACAGTTGCAGCAATACCATTGTTTGGTGTGCCATTTCTGCCGTCAGTGACGGGGGTGTTTTGGTTTGTTTGATCTTCAGTCCAGCATAAAGTACCTAAGGCACTGCAGAGGAGATGCTTAGATGCTTCTGAGTTCTCAATCTGGACTTGGATCTACTCTAAGCAAAGTGGCAAACATGGGATTTGGAGGAGAAAAAAAGAAGGATGTCATCTTATGCTAGTATTCCTTTCTAGGATCAATACAGAGTTTCTCCACCTCAGCAGTTTGATCTTAGAAGTGCTGTTCATTCAAACTAGTACCATGTCCTCTACAAGAAATATTGCAGGGTACAAAACACTCAGAATGTTTAGGTTGCTGTCTAGTCTATTTCTGTTCATCATCTCACCATCTTTCTCCAGGTTTTATACTTCATGGTATCCAATATTTCTTGTCTTTTAGGGGATCTGTTTACCTTTGTGGTATTTGCACATCTTTGTTCTGCAAAGTACCATAGCAGCAGCTGTCTAGAGCTCAGCCCTCCAGTGTTTTGGTTCTAAGCTTTAGAGTAGTATGTACTCAACAGGCTGCTTTTGAGAAGTAGTAGTGGAGATACTGGAAGGGGAGCTGCATTCCAGTGGTTCCATGACATGCTGCCTGTGTGATGGTATGTGTACTGTCACACCTTCTCTTTCCTTATTTTATAAAAGAGAAAATGCCTGTGGTGCTGCAGCTTGTTTATACAAAATGATTCATCAAATAACTGTGGTTCTCTTTGAGCCTTTAATTTGTAAAGCCTCTGTTGCTTCTGACATTCTGCTGCCTCCAGCATTATTCCTCAATTATTACTGAACATCACACACACGGAATACCTTGCGTCTGTGTCATACGTGCAGTTCTCTAAGAAGACACCTATTACAAGTGAAGAAAGGGTGTATGTACATGACTGTACTTTCTCACAGAGAAAATAGAGCAAACTATTAATTTTCCTTCCTTATTGTAGGAGTGTCTGATAAAAATGCAATGATGTAGAATTAATCTTAAAGCTTGGGTAGTGTATCTGAAGACAGACTGTCTTAATGACAAGGCAATTGGATGTGATGATTTATAGTTAGGGAGAGTGAATTGCTGATTTTTAGATGAATGTCTAGTGGGCAGATGTCCATATCAACAGAAAGTGCTGAAGGCTCTTCAGAAGAGTGCACTGCTCTGGAATGTGAGAGATGTGCATTATGTTCCCTGTTGAACTTTGGATGCACTGTCTGACCTTAAGTCACTTTGATTTTCTGTACGTCTTTTATATATTCTGATTATATTTCTGTATTATATTTTCTGATTATTTTATGGGCTGGGACAATTTCTTGAAATATACTTGAATGGCCTCAGTGCAGTATGCCCACATTTTATTTGGAGCACATGGAAGCTACCACAGTTTTAATAGTAACTGTTTTTCAGAGATAAGTTTGTCTCTCTCTCCCTCAATTTTCCTGTATAAAATGAAAATTAGAAAACTTTCTTTGTAAAGCCATACAGTATTTTACTTTGGAGAGTTCTGGAGAGTTCTGATTCAGTCTAGACTTTCTTCAGGGTCATGTGCAGTAGAACTGTGAATCTCTTCAGTCTAGTAAGCTCCTCTGAGGGGTCTGTTTCTGTGGTTGACCCCTGTTGTAGTGAAAAATGTCCTTTTCTAAGGAGTTAGAGATTCCCTTATGTCATGGCTTAGGAATTTTAGTCTCCAATTTAGTGGTCCCACTGAGACTCTTCAAACCACATGGCTCACTTGCTTCCCCTTCCCTTCCTCCTCTCTCCTGTGGCAGGCTCGGAAGGAGAATTAGAGGCACAAAAGGCAAAGATCATGGGGTGACATAAGAACAATTTACTGGAAACAACAATGAGATAAGAAAACAGTAACAGCAAAAATATTAATAACAAAAGTGTACAAAAGTGACAGTGATTCACATGCAAAAATGCTCACTGTGGAGCTCAACCCGACTGCTCCCACTGGCTTGGGACTGACACCAGCCCACTGCTCCCTCCGGCTTGGGGCCAGTGTCAGCCAAACACTCCCTCTGGCTTGGAACCCTTGCAGCCCCACTGCTCTGTCCACACACTTGCTTGTCTGGAAGGAATGCCTTCTCCCGTCAGAAGAGTCCTTTTTTCCCTGACCCTGGCAATGATGTGAGGTGGTATGTAATAAGCTCTGGGTCCTGGCCGTGCCTCTCCCTGCTAATGCAAAGAATTAACTCTGTCCTGGCTGGAACCAAGACACCCTACTGCAGCTTGTGATCAGTGTTTCTTGCCACTACAAGTTCACAGTGCTCATTCATGTTCAAGTTGTCTGCCGTGTCTCCGGGTCGTTTTCTGCAGAGTTGCTCCATAGCTAGCTGGTTGCTAGTCTGTACTTATGTGTGAGACTTTTCTGACCCAGGTATAGGGCTTTGTATTTATTGGTTTTGATTTACATCAAACGTTGGTATCAGCCCTTTGCTCCACCTTGTAAAGGTTTCTCTAAATGTTAACCCAGTGCTTCCTTCAATGCATTGACCGTTCTCTCCATGTCAACTACAAACATGTCTATGTTGGTCCATCATCCAGGTCCAGGTCTGGATGTACTGATTAAGTGTTCTCTGAAAGAGCTGTATAGTGTGAATTAATATGCTTTTTGCTGCTCTTTTTTTCTCGCTAGTTCTGATGCCATCAAACTCCTGTGTATTCTCAATAAGTTTTTGCTTTGCTGGATGAATACCATTCAGTAATGCTCAAATTTTGTATGTTATTATTTAGGCGTTGAATTGTTAGGCTTCTGACTTCATAATGCAATCTGGGATACAGACACATGGTGATCAGTCACTGCATGGAGGTACTTAGGACCTGTGGTTCAGGAGGAGAGGGAGCAGTGTGAGACACACTGCTAAAATTCCATTTGGGTAGGGAAGAATCCTCACTCTCCTCTGCTGGACCTTAAACCTCACTCAGTTTTTGGAGAAAGGTGAACTAAACTGAGACTGTAGCTGAGAGTGTTGATGTCTCCTTATCTTCCTCATTTAGGTACTATATCAGTGAACAGCAGACGCACCCCATTCACTGCCAGTGGGGAGAGTGAGATCCTGGATCTGGAAGGTGACATGTACCTTGGTGGGCTGCCAGAGAACCGGGCAGGGCTCATCCTTCCCACAGAGCTCTGGACAGCAATGCTGAACTATGGCTATGTCGGCTGTATCCGAGACTTGTTCATTGATGGGCGAAGCAAGAACATCCGGCAGCTGGCAGAGGCACAGAATGCCGCTGGAGTCAAGTCCTCCTGCTCCCGCCTCAGCACCAAGCAGTGTGACAGCTACCCGTGCAAGAACAATGCAGTCTGCAAGGATGGCTGGAACCGCTTCATCTGCGACTGCACTGGCACTGGCTACTGGGGTAGAACATGTGAACGAGGTAAGTTGTGTCTTCTGACTTCAGGTACACCAAGCTGAAGGTGTGCATGAGAATGGGAACAAAATCCAGTGTTCCCATGACATTATGCTCTTGTTGGTCTTTCCATTGCTAAGTTCCCGTCCCCACACTAGGAAAACTTTCTTCTCTGTTTGTTTCCTTCCTGTCTTTTCCACCCTCATTTCATGAGCTTGCTTGGCCACTTCACTCCCTCAGCGTTCTGAAAATTTTGTCTTCAGAGACCAGAGTTTCTTTGGCTAAGTATGGTTTGTCTCCTGGGGTAGCAAATGCAGCTGCATGTGAGAGCTCTCAAATTACTGGAAACTATACCAAGTGTGAGCTTTAGTTGCGGAGATTTTTCTTGCTTGGAACAGATGATGAATCCCAGTTCTATCTAGTCTTCCTCTCTTTTTTGTGTAGCAGAATTTCCTTGATGGCTGTTTATGAGTAAAGCCAGCTAATGGAATATTGTTAAAAGCAGCATGTCTCCAATTTCACCTCTGATGAGGCAGATCTGTCAGAGACGGATGGGAGATTCTCTGCATCTTATTTGTACTCATCCTGAAGTATGCTTTAAAGACATATGATTGGAGATATGAAGCCCAAGTGATGCTGGTGTGGGCAGACAAATTTTCTATGAGGTATACATGACATGGAAAGGAATTTACTAATGGAAGATATTTAAACTATGTATTTCTCAAGTACATAGGTGGTTCCATTAATTGTTGTTATCCTTATTGTGCTGGTGCCACCATCAGAATGAGGTAGGTGAGGGGTTTTACATAAAAAGATGGCGATAAGATCAGTTACAAAAAACCCCCATCTCCCTAAAAGATTTTTTCTTATATTTAGACCAGTCCTTCTGTTAATTTTTGGCCATTAGCACTGCCTGTTCAGGCTAAACTGCATTCACAGTACACCCAAGAATTAACTGTAAACCATTAGTAGAGTCTTAGGGCTTTCAGTCCCCTCTTTATATCTCCTCACTTGGCACCATGGTTATAGCATGTGTCCTAGAATTGGAAATTGAGATCTTTTTGAGCTTCTGCTATAAATATTTGAGCAGCTCCTTTCCCACCTAGCGGCCCCCTTACACATTTTTTAATATTGATCATAGTAGCATGCCGCTTATGAGGAAGAACATGAAATTTAGGTACAGTGCATAAAATATTAGGCAGAATTTAGATTTGTAATTCTTTCACTCTACAGGGTGAGGGTTTTTTTTCTTCACAGAAAGGTTTTGTTAACGATCAAAATTCTTCATGTAGACTGGATGGGATTTTTAGGTTTTACAGCACAAGATCTGTGATTGTTCATAAAGCTGCTCACAGCCAGTAATTCATTGCATGCTGCCCTAAGCAGCAGTAGTAGTTAATTGCCAGAGGGCCTTAAAACAGCTGAAGCATCAACAGTGCCATCCGTGCTGGGGAACATGGGTGAAAATGTAACATTCATGGGCATCGACTATGCCAGTCTCAGCTCTGCAGCTCTCTTGTATACATGACTACATGGGATTTGAAAATTCTGGAAAACATCAGATAGAGGTTTTCTCAGCCACAGCCTTGGGAATTGTTTGGCCAGTTGTTGTGTGATTAGGTTTTATATAACCATGATAAAAGGAAGCGCTACCATAAATGCATTGTTCCCCTCCAAAATTACATGTATGTTTGCCCTTGGTCTTTTTTTAGTATTAGGAGTGACCAGCTCTGTGATTCAGGACTTTATGTACTGTGTCTCATGTCCATCTCTTAGACCTGACTTTCAGAAGTGAATCCAAAGCTAACTGTGACATAAAGAACAGGGTTCATGTCATGTACCTTTAGACATCTGTGGTGTTAGCTTTTATGACTTTTATTATCAGTGAAAATAAATCAGTAGGTTAAAGGCATGTAAGCATTTTAATTTAGGAGAAATGAGTATCAAGTCAAGCCTGAGATCCATAGCTTGGCTGTGCTCTGATGGGCATCAATCTGAATTAGGAAGATACATTTTTAAGTTAATGCCTAGTATGGCAACTTGAGGTCATAATAAGCATGTTTTAGAATCAGAGTGTATTTAAGGTTAACAAAACTGTCAAACAGTTCAGGACAGCATAAAAAATGTATGCAAAAGTTCTAATCTCGAGAAACTAATTTTGTCTGTAACTAGAAACCACAGACCCATTGCTGGTTTAGTCCCACTGTCAGGCAAAGTGTAGCTATACTGCCTGATGTTCCTTGGTAATGTGAGAAGCAGCTCACAGGGAATAAATATTTGAGACTGGATAAGTGAAAAAAGTGGTACAGATTGAAGCCCATGTGACTCCAGAACATTTTTGTGATGTTACATAGCAGCCTCATACTTCTCTGATATTAATGCTTAATGCCAGACAACTGCATTAGTGCCCACTGATTTTGCCTCCACAAACAAAAGCATTGCAGGCTACCAATGATGCTTTTCATTCTCACATTCTGACACCCAAGGACTAATGCAAGTCCTGATTGCATCTGGTCTGTGATCCTAATACTGTTGGGAGGAGAAAGGTTGGGATGGAGACTGGGAAGGGAATCAGTGAGAGATGCTGCCATGCCACACTGGTGCTACTGCATAGTGACTGATGAGCTGCCACAGAACAGGGGATGGCAGCCAGGCTGGTGTGTATGGGGAGGAATGAAGAAGGAGCAGGCTAGATCTTCTAAAGTGACAGCTACTGATCCACTTTTCCAGTCTGCCACTTCTCACTTTTTTCTGTTCTTACGCTTCTGTCCTGCTGAAAGAGGGGTGTAACTCCTGCAGTCCAAGATGTACGATAAAGGTTTAAGGGGCAGGGGATAAAATAAATAGATAGAATAAAGAATCTCCTGTGCTTGGTGATTATCAGGAAAACCACTATCACAAAGCAAAGCACATACTTAACATTTAGTTAAAGCACTAAAAATAGAAATGACATACATACAACTCTAGGAAGAGAAGCAGATGAGCAATTTGTTGTTGATGATAAAGTCTATTTCCCACCTTCCAGATGTAGGATTTCTACATTTATAATGCTGTGTTTCTCATACATTTTATACTTTGCCATATGAAGGATATTAAACATTTAAAAGGGACTAAAAAGGAAATTGATTGTGTCAGAAAATAGGTTTGGGTTCCTTTTATTCATGGTGAGACAATACAGATACACAGTATTCGGCATGTCACTTCTATCTAAAGCCTGCGGGAGTTAATCTTGCCAGTGAAGTAACACCTCTGTGTATTTGGCCAGTTACACTGGATGCAATGTAGACTTTGGTTGCAGTGGTCTGCTCAAGCACTACTTTTGTGCCGATAGGGAAACCTTGCTGTAACTGAGCTTTGGCAGGGCACAGAACAGAGAACTACTGCCAGGGCCTCAAATTCATCCTTACAATTTCAGTATCTAATCATTATTTAAGTATTGGCAGTAATGTAAGCAGACGAAGGTGTTAGCAGTCTCAAAGTGTCAGAGTTTTTAATAGTAATGTAGTTTCTCCTTGGGTAATTGAAATTCCATAGAAGAGAGGGGGTGAGACATGGAAAAGACCAGATTGTGCTTCTGTGGTTCGGAAGTGCTCAGTGCCAGACTGAGTCTAAGCAAAGGCAACAGCAAATGCTGGCAATTAGCTCGATGTGGTCCCCGTTAAACACCTTCCACCAGAGACTGTGAGGACCAGGTAACACATTGTTATTTATTTTCTTAAATCCTTGCTTCTCATCCTCTGCCATCTTTCCACGGTGGTTCTCTACTAAGCAGTCTAACTCAGTGTGACTATGTTGCAAATATAGTAAAGCAAAGAAAAGGAGAAGAAGCTGATAGGATGCAATTCTTCCTTCAAGTGATGCTTGACTGCCTTGCAATGTGGTAATGATCTCACCTCCCTCTGCTCCCTGACTTTACACTCCTGTTAAATATGGTGAAGAGAAAGATTTATTCATGCCAGAAATACTACTAAACTGAATTTAGTTTTGGATAGCTCTTGAATGAATGGCAGGCACAGTGAAGTGGATTTATGATGAAGGTTATAATTGCAAGTGCATACTGAGATGTTGTACTGAGTTTGCTAGTCTTGGGCTGTGCTGTGCTTGGCATTAGGGGGAAAAAAAAGCCTTGGTGCTTTTATTGTTGGTAGTCTTGAATCGTTCTTGCATCCTAGGGTTTTAGAAAGAGCAGAGTACCAGAGAACACTGTCTGCAGCGCAGCCTCTCTGTTCCGATGTACCTTGTTCCAACAGGTCTGCTCTTTTGCTAGTTAGCTTGAAATAAAGGACCTAAAATATCTGAAATCCCATGGGAATGCTTTCCAAATGCTTTCTGATCATCAGATGTAGGGCCAACTTTAAGATAATTGACAAAAAGATTCCTCTGATGTGATGGGTACCATGCTTCCTCTTTTTGCATTGTGAGCTGCCTTTCCAAAATGAACCCAATAGAAATTAGGGTGAGTTGCAAGTCTTGTCAGCAAGGGCTGGAGGGCTCTTACAGCCATGCAGGAGGGTGGGACGTGTGGAATAGTGCAGCTTTTGTGAAAACTTAATGTCTTCTTTACCCTTTGCCTTGTAATTTGTTAGTATTTGGCATCAGTTGCAACGTCAGATCACTGCAACTCCCTGTTAATTGCACTTAAGATGCTAGAGGTAGCAGTTGGTATCTGGCTCATGGAGGATGATGTAGTGCTTTGCTGTGATTACAAGTACCTCCTCATAACCCTGGTCTTTTCTGAAAAGAACTCCAAAGCCCTGGCATTAACTACGCAGGAGGACGGAAATGTGTGTTGTATTCAAATCAGCTATTTTCTGTAGCTGCAGTGAAAATGCCTTGAGGTCTAGAAGATGCACGGGGTCTGTTCAGTAGATCCTGGAAACTCTCTGCATGCTTTCCTTCTACTGAAACACTGTGAGAGGGACGGCAGAGGACAAGAGCCCGGGAAGGACACAAAGCAAAAAACAACCAAAAATCTGGTAATTTTAGGCCAGTGAAAATCAAATGTTGTTGATCACTCACTTTTCAATATTTTCTCCTACTTGAATGATTTGACTGCAGTTAGGTTTTTTTTTTTTTTAGATAAAAGGTATTTAGTAATGAAAAGGGCAGATTGAACTAAGACTTCTGGTCATTTAAGACTGAAATAAAAGACACTGAGGTTTAGATTTTAAACCTCAAAAGTTAATTGCTCAGAACTGGATACAGCCTGAGTCCTTCACAGGTAAAGGGGGGAAAAATAAAGGCTTGTTCCAGCCATTTCCTTTGCTGAGCTGTGTCCAATGTTCATTGCAGCAAGACAGAAATATCCCATTCCAGTTCCTCTCCCAAGGGCTGGAACCAGTGTCTGTTCCCGTTCAGGTTTGCTCACAGATGGACAACTAACACAACACCCTGACCAAACCAGGCTTTTTCTGTATTTTGTGGTAAACAGTCAGTGATCAGCAACACATCTCCTGCTAACAATGCTGATGTGGAGCATAGGACTACACATTTTATTAACTTCTAAGTATCTTTGCAGCATTTACTAAGAACATTTTAATGACAATACACCTCTTCCCATTATGCATGCAATAAAGGGAGATGCTGTAAAATTACTGGTAATAAGAAATGCTACAAAACCATTTACTACACAGCATAAGTGCTGCATACTTTGCTGTCTCAAGCACAGGTAGCAGCATAGATTTCTTTTTTATTTTAGTGAGTATGTTTGATGATAATCATGTTTTTGAAGGTTTCTTTAAAGCAACTCAAAAGTGTTGATGATTTTTCGACTGTCCAGACCCTCTTTGAGTATGCAGTGAATTGCTAGGTAACTGCTGAGTCTTACAGGACTGATGGTTCCCTGGAGTGATGGACACATTAGGAGAAAAGTCTTTGCTTCATTGTTTTTAATGCTTTTAATCCTTGCTAGATCTCGAATTGTCAAAGACTTAAGAAAATCAAAACATCAGAATAATTCTTACGATTTCATGATATAAAGTAGATGTTAGATAATAGGTCTATTCTAGACCTCATCTATTCACTGACTTACTGGTACCATATAGGTCCCTGTTGTACAATTTCCCAAACTGTCTCCAAAATGCAGGAAAAAAATTCCATCTGAATTTAGCAAAAAGTTTAATGCAATCCCTTCACACCAATTTAAATTTGTTTCTCACTCATTTTGTGGTAAAATCTCCATTAAAGGTGACCTGAAGAATGTTAACTTTGCTGAGGGCATTTGTTTGAGAAGTTAATTTTGTCGCTTGCCATCAATCCATTTCTAACACTTGTGGCTGATCCCTTTAGGACTGGCCCAGGCAGCAGCTACTGCGGAAGGCACTGTTCACAGTCCTGCTCAGAAAACACAGGCCTGGGCTTTATTTGATTAGCTCCCTTGTATTTCTCCCTAAAGACTGACTGTCAGAGCAGAAGGCTACTGTTCGTTGCGTAAGAGCTGGATTATTCTACTTATTAGGCTTTTATGTGTCCTCCATCTTATCACAGAATCACAGAATCACCAGGTGGGAAGAGACCTTCAAGATCATCAAGTCCAACCTATGTCCCAGCACCTCAACTAAACTAAACCATGGCACTGAGTGCCACATCCAATTTCTTTTTAAATACGTCCAGGGATGGTGATTCCACCACCTCCCCAGGTAGACCATTCCAATATTTTATCACTCTTTCTGTAAAAAACTTTTTCCTATATTTTCCTTGGTGCAGCTTAAGACTGTGTCCTCTTGTTCTGCCAGTTGTTGCCTGGAAAAAGAGACTAACCCCCACCTCACTACAACCACCTTTCAAGAAGTTGTAGAGAGTGATAAGGTCGCCTCTGAGTCTCCTTTTCTCCAGGCTAAACAACCCCAGTTCCCTCAGACATTCTGCACAGGGCTTGTGTTCCAAGCCCCTCACCAGCCTTGTTGCCCTCCTCTGGACACGCTCAAGTGTCTCCTGAGCTGAGGGGCCCAGAACTGGATACAGTACTCATGGTGCAGCCTCACCACTGCCGAGTATAGGGGAAGGATGACTTCCCTGGTCCTGCTGGCCACACTGTTTCTGATACAGGCCAGGATGCCATTGGCCTTTTTGGCCACCTGGGCACACTGCTGGCTCATGTTGAGTCGGCTGTCGACCAGTACCCCCAAGTCTCTTTCTGCCTGGGCACTGTCCAGCCACTCTGTCCCCAGCCTATAGCGTTGCAGGGGGTGTTTGTGGCCAAAATGCAGGACTCGGAACCTGGACTTATTAAACTTCATCTTCCTGGACTCTGCCCATCTATCCAACCGTTCCAGGTCTCTCTGCAGAGCCCTCCTACCTTCCAACAGATCGACACATGCTCCCAGCTTAGTGTCATCTGCAAATTTACTAATGAAAGATTCAATACCCTCGTCCATGTCATCAATAAAAATATTAAACAGAACTGGTCCCAACACAGACCCCTGAGGGACACCCCTGGTGACTGGCCGCCAGCTGGATGCAGCACCATTCACCACCACTCTCTGGGCCCGGCCATCCAGCCAGTTCTTAACCCAGCAAAGAGTGCTCCTGTCCAAGCCGTGGGCTGCCAGCTTTTCCAGGAGTATGCTGTGGGAAACAGTGTCAAAGGCTTTGCTGAGGTCTAAATAGACAACATCTACAGCCTTTCCTGCATCCACCAGGCGGGTTACCTGGTCATAAAAGGAGACCAGGTTGGTCAAACATGACCTACCCCTTCTAAACCCATGCTGGCTGGGTCTGATCCCCTGTCCATCCTATAGCTGTGTAATAGCACTCAATATA